>APFE030154082.1:193656-254213 GCA_000404065.3 Pinus taeda | reverse complement strand
TCTTGTCCATATACTGTTGTAGTTTGTGGAATTGTGGTTTTTACAGGACCAAGGAGCGGAAGGGACGTGAAGAAGGGTTTGCAACCTTGAGTAACTACCCAAACGTAGGACATCAGGTATGCCCCTCTCACCCTAGAGGTAGTTATCTATAGCATAACCGGTTGTATGTGTGTGTGTTTCTTAACTTAGATAATCTTTCGTCTGCTAAGGTTTCACCCAAGAGCCTTAGGGGAGAATTTCCCGCAACACATGGCATCACCAACATCAAAAAAAGATCTTCTTGTAGTCAATGCTGTGATTCTAGCTCTCATCTTGGAATTCAGTTTTTACTTCCTCTGGGAGGGCTCCAAATATGTCCATTTCCACACAAATCTTGGAATACACCATGTATTTTTCTTCCTGGACTGCTTCTGAGAGTTTAAGAAAGGACGCTAGTGAATTTCCTATAGTTTCAAGGGCTCTTGGGAGCCAATAATCTAAGGGTGGCAAATATATCCTAATCCGCACTGGAATTGATGTAAAAAGTTCTTGTTCTAAAGTAAAATTATGCTTCTAGGGATGCATATATAACCCTGTTGACAACAAAAATTAGGGTCCCCCCATAAAGATCCTATATTTTTCATCTAGGTTAGAAAATGTAGCCATAAAGAAGCCTTTAGATCCTAAGTGAAGGTCAACCCCCCCTTTGGGCTTCCACACATTAGTAATACAAGTCCATAGAAGCTTCTCATTGGACCAAATCCTCATAATTTTGCATATTAATGCATATGTCTTCATGTGGTCCATGTGATCTTAGATTTGTGGGTCCATTAGGACCACCTTTGGTGTCTTTGTTGACTTGGGTTTACAACCTCCATTTTGGCCTAATTGTGCAGACTATCATTGATCTTCTACCTTGAAAACTTTCCCTACATCGGGATTTGTGTCAACATACTCCATATTTTTTGCATTCGCTTGACTAGTACCAGCACCAATCCCACCCGACTTGTTGGAATAATTTCCAGTTCCCCTTGGACGCCTTTCATACTATTAATCATAATGTTGTGATAGGAGGGGGCAGAGCTCCCCCCTCCAAAAGTTGCCATGCGGCTTCAGAACCTTACAGTTAATGGATTTATTGCCTTTTGCTTACCAGAGCTCTCATACACCATCTCCACCATTATATTGTGTTCCCTTTCATAAACAAACTTACCAAAACTTACATACTCAAATTTTCTAGTTAATTTTATTTTTAAGACCCTAATACATTGTGTCCTTAAATGACCATGTGAAGTGAGTTTCAACTTGCCATGAAATGAAAATTTGGACTCAAGTTGATGAACTGTCAATCTGATAGAAATCAAGACATTGTGTTACCACAAGGGAAATCTTTGTACCATGAATCCTATGATTTGGAGAATTTTAATTGGACAACTCTTAAAATTAGGGTTTTTCTTAGTAAGATCCACTGCAAATTTTGCATTAAGGAGTGAAATTTTGAAACCCCTAACTTGCGAGTATGTGTTCATTGTGCTTACATTTTCCTTTCCAAATTACATTTAGTAGAACTTATGAAACTCATTTTTTTTTCATGTCTATTCCTTTAAACCAATTTTCCCTGTGTCCTTGGGACACGATCTAAACACAACTAGAGACACAAAATGAAAATCATGCATCATTAATATGTGTCATTAGTTTCTTATTTCAATGGGGTGATATTTCCTATGTAGGCATTGAGATTTAATATGTGCTCTCTCAGGTTCAAACCCCTAATCCAAAGGTTGTAAGGATTTTTGCATCATACGAGTTTGTGAGTTGTAAATAAGACTTGTTTAACTTATTCAAATAAATTCCTTTTAAACATTGATGTGATGTGATCTATTAAATTATAGTGTGTAGCTCATTCTATTGGTTATTTATTTGTAGTTTCACTTTATAAAAATACATTTTTTTAAGGAATAACAATGAATTTCTTACAATAAAATGGAGTCGTGTAATCATAATGATATGCATTACAAAAAAAAAATAATGGATGCAACATATATTATTTGGTAGTGAAATTTTATGGCTTAATATGAAAATATTCTTGCATAAAAGGCTTAAAGCAAGTTTAACACTGATTTTATGAGAAGGTATTAAAAAAAAAATAACGCGAGGAAAATCTGAGAACATTGGACCAATAAACTAGTGAATGAGAGGGAAAGGAAGGGTAAGTTCACAAATTCATTTTTTTAAGTTTTACATCATTGAGGGGTATGATCATTAGGAATATTGCATTCTTTGTTGTTGAATATGTTATTCCTTGAACCCTAAGAAACCATCTTCTTATTTGTTAGGAGATAATACTTTTATGAGCCACATTACATCCACCATGGAAGTGAATTTTGTATATGGTGAGAAGAATCAAGGGATCAAAGTGATCCACAAGTTTGTACCAGAGATATATGATAAGGTAAAAAAAAATTTAGTGAAATCCAATTTATACAAATATTGTTGAATATAACGCCACGTGAAATTCTACATGAGAGCTTAACTTGGGTGTTCCACTGGTCGAGTTCACTCCAAGAACATGATCAAATGCATGCTTCCCATGGATGATATGTGCATTCAATCCAAATATGACTAAATCTTCATTTTTTTACATATTTGGCACACTATAACTATGTAATTAGGGTCAAATTGTAATTTTGCAAAAAATTATTTATAGTCTTATATTGGTGGACTAGGATTTCTTAGTTGTCAAAGAAATAAATTGTATCATCTTGCATGGGCTGAATTTATGATTTTTCTTTTTTAATTTGGTCAATTTTGGAGTGGTGAATCTATCAACTTGGGAATTTTTTTTCCCTCAACTTCACCACATACTTAAGCTTAGGTTGAATGGGTGAAATTGTGTTTAGGATGACTATCTTAGGTTCTAAAAGAGCATTCAAATTTAGTCGGGGAATAATAAATTTCACCAATGTGAAAAATGCATCATGTTCTTGAATGTTTCACTTTTATTTTTATATGAACACAAGGTTAAGCATGTATCATTAGTCTCAAGAAATATTGAATCTCAACCTTCACCTCTAGCTATGCAAGCCCTTATAACAAAATATATAATTTTTATCATGGTGGTTAAGGAAAACTCATGGTGGTTTGAGATAATCACATTCTTCAATGATACCTAAACCAATAAAATATCTACCAATCAAGGAGGTAAGATCACAAACGAGAGAAAATTCCAATGTTTAGTGTAGACTAATAAGGGTGCTAACCCAAGATGTCAGGTCAAATTCCCATGTGGTATTGATGTTAGGAATTCCCATTTATGGTCTATATGCTATGGTATCCAATGGGTAATGTTACACTCAATAATAATTTTTTTCAATAGTAGAAAAATCAAGGTTAGCCACAACCCTCATATCTCCATGAATGAAATGTCCACCCTTATGATGGCCAATGAAGCATGACATAGAAAAATAAATAGTTAGGATCCGTAATTAGTATAATCACCATCATCATTCATTAAAGAGATAGTAACCTTAGTTATCATCATCATAACTATCCATCAACATCAAATGATAAAAGTTTTAATAAAAGCACAATATTATTCAAAATCTCACCCATAAATAATTCAATAAAATCAATCTCTCTCTCTCAATCTCTCTCTTTGGTACCCAATGGGTAATGTTACAGTCAATAATAATTTCTTTTCAATAGTAGAAAAATCAAGGTACCCAATGGGTAATGTTACACTCAATAATAATTTTTTTCAATAGTAGAAAAATCAAGGTTAGCCACAACCCTCATCTCCATGAATGAAATGTCCACTCTTATGACCCTTATGATGGCCAATGAAGCATGACATAAAAAATAAAATAGTTAGGATCCGTAATTAGTATAATCACTATCATCATTCATTAAAGAGATAGTAACCTTAGTTATCATCATCATAACTATTCATCAACATCAAATGATAAACGTCTTAATAAAAGCACAATATTATTCAAAATCTCACCCATAAATAATTTAATATACATGTCCAATGAAATCAATCTCTCTCTCTCTCTCTCTCTCTCTCTCTCTCTCTCTCTCTCTCTCTACCCTTTCATTACAGACTCATCTCCAATCATGATCTTTATTTTCTTTGAGATAGAGGAAGCTTGAGTATTTTTAAATCAAGGAGTGGTGCATTTTTATATATATTGAAAGGGAATAAACATCCATATGATTTATTTTCATAATTTTATTACTGAACAAATTTATAAAATACAACTAGAATTCAATAAATCAAAACTCTCTAAAAATGTTATTACTAGTTTCAAGGAAATTTCTCTCCTCCCTAACTCAAGAATTTCTCTCTCTCTCTCTCTCTCTACCCTTGTCATTACAAGATGCATCTCACTCTCACTCTCACTCTCACTCTCTCTCTCTCTCTCTCTCTCTCTCTCTCTCTCTCTCTCTCTCTCTCTCTCTCTCTCTCTCTCTCTCTCTCTCTCTCTCTCTCTCTCTCTCTCTCTCTACCCTTGTCATTACAAGACGCATCTCCAAACATGATCTTTATCTTCTTTGAGATAGAGGAAGCTTGAGTGTTTTTAAATCAAGGAGATACTTCTCCAAACATGCTCTTTATTTTCTTTGAGATAGAGGAAGCTTGAGTGTTTTTAAATCAAGGAGTGGTGCATTTTTATATATATTGAAAGGAAATCAACATCCATATAATTTATTTTCATAATTTTATCACTGAACAAATTTATAAAATACAACTAGAATTCAATAAATCAAAACATTCTAAAAATGTTACTACTAGTTTCAAGGAAATTTCTTTCCTCCTTAACTCAATAATCTCCTTTATGCCTCTCTTAAATAGTTACAAGAATCAATTAATCAAAAATTAAAAATTCCTAAATTAAATTCCATATATTCTCAATAAGGATTGCATAAACTAATGATCTCACCAAGAGTATGTCAAGAAACGTTAGAGATTGGCCTTCCTAGCTAGGAGGTAGAGTCATTGATCAAATATCCTAATTAGAGGAAAAAATGGGGGATTTTAACAAATAGAGGCAACAACTATAGTTTCAAACATTATAGAGGAAACAACTACATATGCAATAATTATAGAGGTAACGAAGGGAAATGCAATACCAATAAAAGGAATAAAGGCATATGCAAGGTAGATTAGGGCAACACAAAAATGTACACCCAAACCTAGAATAGGTGAAACAATAGTGTAAGTGTGTGTCAAATTTTAAACCCTAAGGGATTATTGTCCTATTATTTTATTAAGTAAATAAATCAAATAGAAATTTAATTAACCATATAGATAAATATTACTAAACATGTAACAATCATATGTATAATTGAAAATGAATAGTGAAAGAATAAATATAATACATCGATAATTACATTCTCAAATAATATTTTCAGTTAAATATTACATGTTTGTAGGAAAACCTCCAAAATATGTAAAACTAATAGTTGTATGGTATACACAAAAAAATCAAATATGCACTTTACTCTGATAAATATGCTTATTGGTTAACTAAGAATCCACCTACTTGAACTATTGTATGATGCTATATGGATTGTACTTTGGGCTACTTCAAGACCTTGTCTCCTCTCTTATGCTCTAAATATACTCAAATTACCTATATTATTCTCTTGAGTCTTCTTCATGTACAGAAGGTGTGTATTCAACCTATCTCATCTTTTTCTAATTACAATATGAAAGAGATAACTAATCTCAATCCTAACAGTTTCCCAAATCTTAATAGCTTACCTCCTTAATCCTACTAACCACCTTATCTCAAATATTAGGTGTATAGATAATATTAGATCCAACCTAAATCACTAATATTCTATAATCTCTAGAATGTTTCATTTAGATTTCTAAGACTAGGACAATATAAGAAACTTGACTTTCACTTTTATTTATTTAAGTGCATTACAAGATGGTATTATTTCCCACTTTTACTAAGTGGTCACTAGAAGTTGTCTCAAACCTCTTCTCACATGTTCACATCTAACTTGTGTAAGAATATTACATTTAAGATATATTTATCAACCCCCCCTCTTAGTGAGGAAGGAATTTTACACCAATCCCAAGTTTATCTCTAAATGCCTCAAACTTTACTTCTTTTAGGGACTATTTAGAATATTAACAACATGATGATCTGTGGATACATATTTGAGCTTCATTTCCTCTTCTAAATCCTATCTTATATGAAGTGAAATATGATATTTATATGCATGGACCAATTATGAAACACTATATTCTTAGATAGTTTGATATAGCTTTGATTATCATAGTAGGTCACAATTAGATCCAATTCTTAATCAAATGTACATGTAAGCAACTTGCAAGGCCAAATGGACTCACAAATCACTATATTATCTTTGATATTTTTCTTTGATGAGCTAATATCCATGGAAACTTTCCTCCTATTGAACTAGGATATCATCATTGATACCAAAATAAGAAAATATCTTGAGATGTTCTTCCTATATACTACATTTCCTACCAAGTCTAAATTTATATACCATTGAAAATTCACATGACCATCTCCAAGATATCTCAAACCATACTCAAGTATTCCCCTCATATATCTAAGCACATGTTTTGTTGCCACCTAGTGCTCTTACCTTGGTTTCACTATGACTTGACTCAATATGTTTGTTTCAAAACATATATACGGTTTGGTGTTAACCAAGTACATAAAGGAACCTATTAGATTCCTATACAATGTGGAATCCACCAACTCTAAATATAAATCTTTCACATTCTTTGTATTGGTGATAATGGGTGTGGTCATAAGTGTGTAGACATCCATTTGAAATCTCTTCAAGGTCTCAATTACATACTTACCCTACCAAAGGACTATATTCCCTAGTTTTTTACAAAACTTTAAACCCAAGAAGCAATGCATCATTCTTATGTCCTTCATTTCTAACATAGTTTCTATATCTACTTTGGACCCTAAAATGAGCTTCTATGCATTTTCCAGAAACAAGTCTTATACATGTAGCACCAAAATAAGTAGATCGTTGTGAACATGTATATAGTATAAGTCAAAACCTTCCTCCCTTTTGATCAATCCCACATCAAAAAATATCCACTAATCCTAGAATACCATGTTCTTCGTGCCTACTTGAGTCCATACAAGGATATTTTAAGACTATAAACATGGTACTTTTTCCCATTTACCTCCAATCCCTAAGGTTACTCTATGTACACTTCTTACTTAGTGACCCAATTAAGGACAACTATATTCTTATCCATATGATGTATCCTCCATCCATGATTGAAACTATAGACATCATTTCTCTAATGGAAGTGTCCCTAGCAATTAGATAAAAAGTATCCTCATAGTCCACTTCCCATTTCTAGGAGAACCATATTGCTACAAACCTCACTTTGAACTCCCTAATGATTTTATATACAACATGATTGATGTTGTAGATCCACTTAGAAGTTATTATCAAATTCCCTTTCAATATTGGTACATTGTCCCAAACATCATTTTTCATGGTGGAAGTGCACTCCAACATGGCACACAACCATACTTGTTGGTCTTTTTCCTCTTGAAAATTGGAATGCTTGGAGTCAATTATGCTACTTATTAATTCTATGTAAGTAGGAAACTTATTCAATGGATTTATTTACCTAATGTTCTCTTAAGATACCCAACATACTCCTAAGCATCCCTTAATGTATACATAAATTATTGAGGTCTCATAATAGAACTAGAAGTAACTAATGTCTCCTCCTCCTCACCTAAAGGTTGTCAACCTTAACTATAAATTGTTGGTGTCTTTGGTGATTCTGTATCAATATCTGGAACTCTCTTCTCCTGATCCTCTATCACTATAATGGGCTCATGTGACTTATTGGATACAAATTATTCCTTAAATTTTACATATCTACTTACTACTATCTTTCTCTGTTCTAAAATATAGACCTATAGGATTTTTAAACTCTCACTATAACCCACAAATAAACCCTTCTAGAGGGATCCCAAATTGGCCCTGTTTTCTACAAGCACATGGATGTTGACTAGACAACCAAATACGAAAAAATGACTAATTCTAGATTCACACTAGTGAATTCTTCGTTCAGTGTTTTGTCCTCCAATATCTTCTAGGGACACTAGTTCTAGATATAGATAATTGTGTTGCATTTCCTTTCCCAAATAAATATTGACAATTCCTAGTTATGAATCATGCCCTTAGCATCACCTATGATGGATTGATTATTTCACTCTACAACCCCATTATGTTTTGAATTGTATGAAATAATAAACTCCTTATAGCCCACATCTTTGCAAAAATAATTGAACTCATTGGAGGTATACTCACACCCATTATCTAATATAAAATCCTTGATCTACTTCCCTATTTGATTCTCAACAAGAGTTTTGAACTCTAAAACATACTAAAGACTTCATCCTTTTTCTTTAAGTGTTAGATCCATATCTTGTGAGAGAAGTCATCAATGAGGGAAACATAGTACATGCTCCTTATGATTAAAGCATAAAGATTTATCTAACTAGAGTTGGAAGGGAATGGTACCAAATCTTAATATTGAATACTTGGAATCATCACCAAGCTCAACTATACTCCTAAATCATGCTCTATTTGACTAGAAAAGAATTTCCATGTTGATGCCATATGATGAGGTCCTCCATTATCCACACACCAAACATTCCTTGGAATTGTGTTGGTAGATAGACATGATATTGTTGAGAAATATTTCTCAAAATTGGCATTGAACTCATTAATCTAAGATTCTATATAGGTTACTACCCACTTTAATTTTTGCTTCCCTTTTTCCTTCTTCTTGTTTAGAAACTATGATGCATAATATCTAAAATTATGACAAATGAAGCACTTAATTTTACTATAGTCCTTTTCTCTTGGTTGAGGCTAACTCCTCACTCTTTCCCTTACCCTTATTTGGTCCTTTTCCTCTTTCCATTTTCTTCTAACTAAATAGGGTTAGGTTCATGTCACCACCATTATTGTTGACATTTGACTGTGTTTGAAACATGGAACTTCCACTCTAAAATATCATGTATGTCCTTCATTTGCTCTGAATTCTATGTGCTTCTTTCAAAAATAAAAACAAGGAAACCATTTAGATAGGAAATATGCTTGATACATTGATCTTTGAGGCACAAATCAATTTTTTACAGTGACTATTTTAAGGTACCCTCATTCATAGATCAACAAGAAATAATATATCTATAGAATGTCTATCATGAACATTAAAAGCTACATGATGACTTGAACTAATATTTGGAATCAATGCATCTTCTAAAGATAAAAGAGAAACAATAGTTCTAACAGTCATGCATTTGGGTTTTTCATTCCATTAAATACTTATGTATCTTTTTTGCCTTTCAAAGCCTGACATAAGGCATATAAACAATGTTGCTAAAATTATTTGGTTATCATGACAGAATGTAGTTTTTGTTTTCCAAGTTCAAAATCATCCTTAACAAAGGTGAAAAAACCTTTGCATCTGGCAATGTCTTCTCTTTCTTTATGCTATCTCTGATTACCTCAAGTCCTGACTAGCTATATGTATTTAAATAGAACACTTTAGTAATACTCCATCTCAGTATGTCAAAGTTTTTTCATCCAAGAAAAACTTCTTATATGATAAATAGTAAAAAAGTCTTGACTAAGAATCTTCATGTTTTGAAGTGCCAAATCCATAAACCTCACAATGCTACAACAAAATGTTTGTTACTAAAATCCACAATCTATCATCAAATGTTCAAACAGAATGCACAATGTGTAGACAATGACAACCATTTGAATTCTAAACAATACTCGCAATGTGAATAGGGTAATCCCAAACCATTTTTTCTTGCAAAAGGCACCTCCATGACCTCCTTTAAGTTACCCACTAGAATTATGGTGTGTAACACATCCCATGAAAAATAATCAACACCCAACTTCATGGATTCACACTATATATTATTATTATATTAATATAATGTAAAAATATATTTGGTGGTATAACAAAAAGGTCATTACTGCTTATGTGTTTCATTATATAATTGGGCCTTAGAACTATTATATTGTAACATGAAAGTTTGTACTTATTGTTTATATCTTTATTAAACCATATCCATATGGTGTAAACCCATCAATGGCATCATTCTCAGTATGTGTACTTCCAACAACTATTTTGTCTTCCGCATGTTCATCATGCACATTAGGAAAATCATTATGTACTTGAATAAATTGATGCACCTTATTCAATGGCTATATAAGAAAATCTAGTAAATGCTCTAAAAAGCTAACAAATGCTCTAAAAAGCTAACAAATGCTCTCTCCTAGCTCTTTTTCCCTTGCAATGTTTGGGATTCATCATCTTTATTATTTCCAACTTCAATCATCTTGTGACATATATTGGACTTGTGCCTTTCCTCATTGCAATAATAGGAAAAAAGTATAATCTTTGTTTTTGTTCCACTTGCATTATTTTGAATGTATGTGTATTTTTTAAAAGAGCCAACATCCATGTTACAATGAACATCATGCTTCTTAGTCCTGGAAAAGTACCCCTAATTCATGTAGTCCCTTATGTGACTCTCATTATGGGGCCTATAGTCCCCCCTTGGACTCCAAAAATTCCTAAAGTTAGATTCTTTCTAATTGTATATACAACCCTTATTATTTTTTTCCGTCATAGTTCAACTTATCTTAATCAACCAAATTAATGAAAAAATCATTAAATTCAAGTTCATAAACTTTTTTATTTATCTCAAAAACTTTTTCCCTAAGTTGAATAAGCATTTCATAGATGTGAGACAACTTGCTCTCAACCATGGAAACAAGGCTAAAATTACTCAAATTTTTTAACCAAATTTCTCAAGTTCTCCATTTACATTCTTATATATTAAATTTAATCCCTAATTGAGAAACTTATTAGTGCCCATATAATTATTTTGATCTTTTGTTGCCTTCAATATAATGATTAGATAATTTTTGTCAATATTTTTATTTTCAAGATTGGAGATTAAGTCCACACCTATTATTCTATGAGCAATTTAATTTTTTCTCTTCCTGTTTCCTTTTTACCTCCATTTGTAGGTTTTTTTTACCTCTTCCTCTACCAATATCCAAATATATTTAGACCTCAAAATTCCAATGAAAATATTTTTAATTAGTGTACCCCATATCATTAAATAAATGAAACTTTTAATTATGGTTTCGATGATGCCAAACTACAAGTCAAAACTAAAATGTTGAGTTTTTCAAAATAGACAATAAATTTGAGTACATAAAAAAATATCAACTTTCAAAAAATAAATCATAATAAAATTTCAATCAAAGTTCATTTCAAGGTTAATACGTGTTTTCTATTTATTTTTTTTAAGATTTGGGTAAAAACACAGATTTTGTAAGCTTGGAAACAACATTGATCTTATAAATCATGTCAAAGTCCTTCACTATTTCTGATGATGGCACTCGAGGACATGTCAATCCTTATGTCTACCATTGAATACAAAAAAACTTCACTTGTATTAATGCAATTTAATGCCACTAAAACCAAAACATGCATGCTCTTGTCATTTTCACTAGAAGTATAGCTATATCCACATTCATATATTTGAAAAAGGGATTTTACCATCTTTCCCAGACTAACATCACCAAATCTTCAAGAAAATTCCTCCAAAAACAAAATCTTTTGGTAAACGTTGCCCTAATCAACTCTCAACATCCCTTGCTAAATTGACCAAATGTTTTGCTCCAAGAGAGGCACTATTGGCACTTGGAGATCTAAATATTTGAAGAATTCTTAATTTTACCATGAAAATATTTAGAAAGGAAATCATTTTCTTCAAGATCAAATCTTCTCAAAGAAACTCTGCAAACCATCCTACTAAAACAAGTTTAAGAAAAATGTTTTGATAGACAAGATCAAAGGTAAGAAGTTGTTACATAATATTTTGTCGCACTTCCCGTCCCATATCCTGAAGCGTCAAAATGACGAAAGTTGTCAGTGTACTCACCATGAAACACATACAAAAGCCTCACAAAAGAAGAGAAGAAGAATTGCCCTGAGGGAATTAGGGAGAAATTTACTTGAAACCCTAGTTTTCAGGATCAGCGCACTTTGCACTACTGTTGGCCCATGTTAATGGCTTGTTGCAACATGTAGTATGCCTAGGGGGGATAGCATGGGGTATAAAGGAAGGGACCCAAGGGAATAATGAGATAAGCCATAGTTATAAGGTAAGCCCGTGGTATAAGGTAAGCCCGTGGTTTTAGATATATGATATTGAGAGAACCATGGTAATGACCCATGGTATTGTATGTATGGATCATATATAGAGGCTAGAGACTCCTCATTGAGAGAAGTCAAGGAATATTGTATGGACAAGCATAGGGCTTGTGGAGTGTTCTCCTTCCTTAAGGAGTGATTGTATGGTGTTACCCTACCTCAAGGGTTTTGATGTTAATAAAGAAGCATTTCATCTATTTCTCTCTTGTTATTTATGGGTATATTGGATTTATTATATTTTAAAATTAGATATATTACAAGTGGTATCAAAGCACTTTCTTGGGCAAAGAGGAAATATTTCTATTTTTATTTTTGTAGGAATTTTTGGGGTGGCAAGCTGAAGATTAAATATGAAACTTCGGGTGAAAAATTTGTAGAATCAAATGAAAGATTTGGATTATTTGTGAAAAAATACCCAATTTCAAAAGAAAAATCATTTGAATCAAAGTCCGGATGAGGGAGATATCGAGGATTTAAAAATCAGCTGTGTTGTAGAAATGTTTTGACGAAAATTCATGGATGATGGATATCCAGTTAGTTTTTTTCATCTTTGTGGGGAATTTTCAAAAACTAATTGCATATTTGAGATACTCTTGAAAAATTACCCAATTTCAAAAAGAAAATCGGTCGAATCAAAGTCCGGATGAGGGAGCTATCATTGATTTAAAATCAACTCTGTTTTCAGAAATTTTTTGTGACAGCAGGACAGTGGCAACACCAAATCTGACATTCGAGTGCCTAGATCATGATTTCTATCACCTGAGAAGATACAGAATGGTCGTTCCATTTCTAAAAATAGGTCATAATAAGGATTGTGAGCAATATTGACCGAACTGTGGCCATTTTAATTTTTCTCCAAGTAAGTCATTTATTTATTTATTTACTTTTCAAAACCCTCTTCATGGCTTCTAGCAAGAAAAATTTTACACAGAATGATAAGGGTCTTATTATTCAAGAATTGCTAGAAAGACAAAAGTCATTATGGCCAAAACATTGGAAAGGTTTTGTAATGGCTCATTTTAAAGATGAGGCGACCACATGATGGGAATCACTTAACAGAATGAAGTGGTTAAACTTGCCCAAAGAAGAATTTGAAAAATTATTGTTAGACAAATGGTCTCATGCTAGAAAATAAAATAATGAGAAACGTGTGGGGTTATTTTCCACTGGTATCTCCTTATTACAGGTTCATGGATGAATTCAAAAGGAGACGATCATTGTATCTATAAATCCTAGTTGCAAGAAAAATCTTATAAATGTTAATTTGGCAAGAAATTGCAAGTTCCAGCAAAAAAAATGGAAAACACACAGGTTGATAATGAGGATGTTCAAGTTTATAAAGATTTGAAGATTTATATCGATAATTATGTATTGCATTCTGATTTTTATGCTTCAAACATGGATAATGTGGATGTTTGATCCAGGTCCAGATGTGACAAAGGACCATTCCAAGACCTTTTACTTCCGTGATGTGTTAAATTTCATTTTTAAAAGAACATAAATGAATACATCTGCATGCGGTAAAGAAGAGGAACATGAAATTCATCAACACATGAAAACATAAGTCATTGATAACAAAGTTCGTCTTAGAGGGGCTACATCTCCAAGCCCCACTATCAAGATGGTGTAGGTCACTGCATTAAGTGTCGTCAATAGTGATGATGTACATAAGAGGTGATGTTGCTATCATACAAGGAAAATGCCCTCACGCAGGAGTGGCTCCAAGCAATGTTCTGCTACAGGAACTCTCAGTCAAAAGGACTCCTATCAGTATGACACAAACCCATGCATGATGATCATGAACATCCCACCAACATGGCATAAAAGGGATCTCAATGCAAACATACATGGTGACACATGAGTATCCCATCAACCTACAACAAAGGGATCTCAAATAAAACATGACGAATCATGACAACAAGTGCATCTCACAAATGATTTCGCATCACATCAAGCAGGAATCATGAAAACAAGAAACACAATCCCACATCAAACATCAAACATGGATCTGTTCATCATAATTCATAGCAAAATAAGTACATGAACGCACTACATATGTGTCACATCCTGGGGCCATCTGAAGAAAAGGGTGTCAAGTTGTTGAAGTTGTTCGAACCATCAATCTCATAGCATCAAATTGCATGGAAATGGTGGCTCACACATAAATGCTAACATCTGCACTCCACTTAGAAAAATGGTCGAAAAATAGAATGAGAAAATGGAAAATATGAACACACCATCAGATTTGTGGCGACGAATAATGCAAAATCGATTGTCAAATTTCTGAATTCTAAGAAAGTGAGAATATGGGGCCCAAGGAATCTTTTAGATTCCCCATAGATTCCTCAAATATTCCCTCCTCTGGGTCCTTTGAAAATATGCTTCTTAGATCATGAAACTGATTGCGCCATCAGTTTCATATCGCTGATAGGTGTAAGATCGACATAAAGTTTGTCCAATTTGGACACTGTAAAAATTTCACCCTCCTGGAAATTTTGCTCAGTCATGGTTCCACGTGCATTAAATATTAATTAAAAAAAATATTACCTTGAATTTTGTGCCCGCTCCTGGTTTCTCCATGCCCCCCTCCAGGTGCATTGACAAAATGAAGGTTAATATAAATTTTTCAGGAGGACTTTACCATGTGGTTCGTTTGGCGCCATGGTTAATTTGGAAATTTCTTGAGGAGGGGTCAGGTGGTCAAACCCTGCCACTCCCTTTTTTAATACACTATGGTTTTTAATGTTTTAAGCCAAAATGTATTTGGGGGTCAGGTTGGGTTCGCATTCGGCAGCCCACCCCATTCCCTCCGTAACAACATTTGAATGGCGTTGTTTGCATTTAATGGGTGCATATAAGTTTTGGTACATTGTGGTTGTGTGTTATATGAGGCCACCCGGTCAGGGCTAGCCTACGTGGACTGGGCAGATTTGATCCCGCCGACCTCGCGCTTATGGCATATGATTATGGTCTTGGGGGTGTGGGTTGGGTCCACCAGAGGTGGCCCATGCCCACCCCATTTAATATTATGTTTTATATGGTGTGGAGGATTGAAGGGCTCAGCGGGGTGATGGGCATTCAGCCACTTTTAGTTTAATTTTGTTATGGAAGGTTGGGGGGCCGATGGGGGTCATAGCCTTTCAGCCCCAATTTTTTTTATAAAATATAATTTATTTGGGGTCCAGCTGTGGTGGTGGGGGTCATGGCCCGCCACCATTTATATATATATATTATAATATATATATAACAAAAAAAGTCCATGGTCATTTTTAAAAATTCGAATTTTGACCGAAGGAGACAAATTAATCAAGCCACAAATTTCCCTGGAATCTGGCCTAGGTTGGCCGGAATCCGATGGCCGGATTTTGTCTAAATTGTAGCCTCCTTAAGCCTACCTAGTCACCAAAGTCAACCTGAACTTTGAATGCTCCTAAATTTCGCATACATACTCAGTTTGATGAACCATTCACACCACCGCGATCAAGATGACGAGATCTATGCTATGGTCTTGGTTTGAAATCATTCTGATCACTTTGATTTTCAAGCTTCCATAAGCCCTCTTTGTCTTCTGTGTGTCTTTGGATCAATCCTCTCCACTGAGGAGCTTTTGTTCCTTCAAAAGAATGAAAAGTAATATGCAAATTCTCTATACCTTATCTCCATCACAAGCGCCCTGAAAGGTCTCGCTTCCATCTCCTTCACCTTTGTTCTTCGGAGCCTTAAGCGAGGAGCCGACACATGCAACTTCTACAACCTGTAATACATTGTTTTGAAAATTACATGCTTGAATTTCATGACCAACTAATGACCCAAGCATCCCACACTTGCCACAAGTTTATAACACATACTCGGTGGTCAAGTTTACATCAAGATGGACACAATACCCCAGCTATGAAAACAAGGCCAACATATCATTGTTGCTTCAAAAAGTGATGAAAAACACATCATCGCTGCAACACATGATTTACAAAGATAAGGCCAAACACTATTTTCACTTTGACAAGTGATGGAAACATGACATCACTTTCACAGTTCATCTTGTAACTCAAAATAAGACCAGGCATCATTGTTGTGAAATAAGTGATGGGAAACACATCATCACTTTTACATTTTAAAATGCAAGAAATTATTTACAAAATCATGACCATGACAAGACAACACATTTAGAAACCATTTTTCACTTATCAATGTGAATGGGTCACCTCCTTGTAGCAGTTTTCCTTGTCGAACAACTGCTTCATCAGGTTCATGCATCGACACTTTGTCTTTAAGGTGCTACTCTAGATGGAGCCTCCAACAAGTGGCTCTTTGATGGCCACTTTTGTCACAATGACTGCAACACATCTTCTTCCTCCATATCTTCTTAACATGTTTCTTTACCTGTTGTTGAGAGGGTCTTTCATGCCTCTTCTTTGTTTGTGTTGCTATTCTTTTCCAACACTTAGAAAATGTATGGTTATGTAATCCACAGAAGGTACATGTTTTTCAATGCCATGTCTTATGCTCATCATTAACAACATGATTATAATCGAAAAGAATATTCAAATGTCAAGAGTGGTTATGCCTCTCCTTGTTGTCTCTGGTGTAAGTATGGTAATGAGAGCTTGTCTCAGCTCTTTCCCTATAATTGTAACTACCATGGGAAGATGGGGACTTTTTCCCATCATTCTCTTTCCTCGATAATTTTGATGATTTCTCAGAAGAACATGACGTCTTTGAGCATTCTCCTTTGGTGTATCCCATGCCTGCAAATTGATTTTTATGCACAACCTCCAAAGGTTGAGTTATGCCTTGGTTATTAACACCAAGTTCGTTTTCCTCCTTGTGCCTTGTCTTGGTAAGGAGCCTCATGTTTGTCCCTGTAATTGGGATCTCCACATCTCGAACAAAAATCATACTATGTGAAGATGAAACAAAAAGGAAATAAACATCATTTACCTCCTCTATCAATTTGGAAAGAAATGATGAGGGCTTCTCATCATTTGTTGTTGGTGGTTTTCTAGTTGTCTTAGCGCATTTCTCAAATTCCTTTCTGACATATCCAAGTCCTGTTCGATAGGGTAATTCTTCTACTTTGATGGGGTTGAAAATGCCTTGGACATTAATGCCCAAGCCTTTTCCTTCATACCCCATCTTCTTCAATAGTTTGAAGCCAATTCCTGTGGTATGATTTTCAAAAACAGCGAAATCATCAACAGGACACATACATGAATTCAGAGAATCACATTTTACCTCACATGGGTCACGTTGCAACTTTTCCAAGGCCAAGTCCCTTACTTGCAATAACGTAGCAAAATATGTTTCTCCTCTTTCTCTTCATGTAGAAGCATCTTCAATTCAACGTTCTCTATTTGAAGATTTGGTTGTTGTGCTTCAATTCTTCCAGGGCCTCTTCTATGGCTTGCAACAGAAGTTGTAATTGCTCCTTTTCCTCTATCTCTTTATGTAGAGTTTTATACATGATTTCCAACCTTTTGGAAATTTTGAGGATGGTCTCATATATCGCTTTTTCATCCTCTATCGCTGTACGTTCCATTGTTCACGCTGCAATTCACATCCATGCAAAGATCACTCTGATACCACTTGATCTAGGTCCAGGTGTGACAAAGGACCCTTCCAAGACCTTTTACTTCCATGATGTGTTAAATTTCATTTCTAAAAGAACATAAATGAATACATCTACATGCGATAAAGAAGAGGAACATGAAATTCATCAACACATGAAAACATAAACTAGTGATAACGGAGTTCGTCCAGGAGGGACTACATCTTCGGGCCCCGGTGTCAAGATGGTGTAGGCCACTACATTAAGTGTTGCCAATAGTGATGATGTACATAAGATGTGATATTGCTATCATACAAGGAAAATGCCCTCACGCAGCAGTGGCTCCAAGAGATGTTCCGCTACAGGAACTCTCAGTAAAAAGGACTCCTATCAGTATGACACAAACTCATGCATAATGATCATGAACATCCTACCAACATGGCATAAAAGGGATCTCAATGCAAACATACGTGGCGACACATGAGTATCCCATAAACATACAACAAAAGGATCTCAAATAGAACATGATGAATCATGAAAACAAGTGCATCTCACAAATGATTATGCATCACATCAAGCAGGAATCATGAGAACAAGTAAGAAACATGATCCCACATCAAACATCAAATAGGGATTTGTGCAGCACAATGCATAGCAAAAGAAGTACATGAACACACTGTATATACTTCACATCCTGGGGCCATCTGAAGAAAAGGGTGCGAAGTTGCTGAAGTTGTTTTGACCATCAATCTCACGACATTGAATTGCATGGAAATGGTTGCTTGCACATAAATGCTAACACCTGCACTCCACTTAGAAAAGTGGCCAAAAAATAGAATGAGAAAATGGAAAATATGAACACACCATCAGATTTGTGGTGTCGAATAGTGAAAAATTGACTATAAAATTTATGAATTCTGAGAAAGTGAGAATCTGGGGCTCAAGGAATCTTTTAGATTCCCCCTAGATTCCTCAAAGATTCCCTCCTCTGAGTCCTCTGCAAATCTACTACTCAGATCAAGAAACTGACTATGCCATTGGGTTCATTTCACCTAGAGGTGTAAGATCAACATAAAGTTTGTCCAATTTGGACACTGCAAAATTTCACCCTCCTGGAAATTTTGCTCAATGATGGCTCCACCTACATTAAAAATTAATTAAAAAAAATATTGCCTTGAATTCTGTGACCACTCCTAGTTCCTCGATGCTCCCCTAGGCACACTGACAAAATGAAGGTTAATATAAAATTTCGAGCAGACTTTACCATGTGGTTCGGTTTCCGCAGTGGTTAATTTGGAAATTTGTTGAGGAGGGGTCAGGTGGTCAAACCCCACCCCTCCCTTTTTTAATACATTATGGTTTTTAATGTTTTAAACTGAAATGTATTTGGCGGTTGCGTCCGCATTGGACGGCCCGCCGCATACGCTCTATAACAACATTTGAATGGTGTTTGCATTTAATGGGCGCATATAAGTTTTGGTACATGGTGGTTGTGTGTTATATGAAGTCACCCTTTGGGGGCAACCCATGTTGGCTGGGCGGGTTCGATCCCTGCTAACCTTGCACTTATGGCATATAGTTATGGTCTTGGGGGTGTGGTTCGAGTCTACCAGAGGTGGCTTGTGCCACCCCATTTAATATTATGTTTTATATGGTGTGTAGGGTTAGAGGGCTCAACGGGGTGATGGTCACCGAGCCACTTTTAGTTTAATTTTGTTATGGAAGGTTGGGGGGGCTGATAGGGGTCACGGCTTTGTCAGCCCCAAATTTTTTATATATATTATTATTTGGGGGCCAACTGTGGTGGCGGGAGTCATGGCCGCCATCATTATATATATATATATTATTATATATATATATATATAGTTATAAAAAAAAAAGTCCATGGCCATTTTTTAAAAATTCAAATTTCGACCAAAGGAGACAAATTATTCAGGCCACAAATTCACTTAGAATCTAGCCTAGGTTGGCTGGAATCCGATGGCTGGATTTTGTCCAAATTGCGGCCTCCTTAAGCCTACCTAGTCAACAAAGTCAACCTGAACTTTGATTGCTCCTAACTTTCGCATACTGACTCGATTTGATGAACCGTTCACACCACCGCAATCAAGAGGACGTGATATACGCTCTAGTGCTAGTTTGAAATCATTATAATCACTTTGATTTTCAAGCTTCCATAAGCCCTCTTTGTCCTGTGTGTGTCTCTAGAGCCACCTAGATCAATGTTGTTTTGGGATACCCTTGGATGGAATCTGTTGGTACTATAAATATTAATGTGCAGAAGAAATTCCTGAAGCTCTAGTATAAAAAGAAGTAATTTACATTACAAGAGATTTCCATCAATAAATAGGTAGAGTCCAAGGAGGATGAAGCAGAATATATTGCAGGTACGGACACATCAGATGAGGAATCAATTGTTGAAGTAATACTATAAAATAAGCAACAACTATAGATGCCACAACATGTACCAGATACCCATCAGGCTCGATTAGATGGTGACTTAAAGAAAGCTACACCGTTGGTTAAAACTTTAGCATATCACCACTCACATCACCTAGCAAGAAAGCAACCAACACGATGGCAAAAAATTAGCCACAAGGACAACAACCCCCACATTACAGATAGAAAGGGGAGACAATCCACCCACAACACATCAACACAGAAGAGTCACAGGTTCAACTTCCATCTCAAGCGAGCGAGGCACCAACTAGATCGAGGGTTCACCTTTCTCTTGGATGGATAGATGCACATGCATCATACCAGTGGACTATTCCATTGAGTATATATTATTATTTGGGTTATTCTTATGTTTCGGAGACAAAACATGTTTAAGTGGGGTGGAGTGTAGTATACCTAGGGGGGATAGTATGGGGTACAAAGGGAGGTACCCAAGGGAATAATAGTATGGGCCATAGTTATAAGGTAAGCCCATGGTATTAGATATATGGTATTGAGAGAACCATGGTAATGACCCATGGTATTGCATGTATGAATCATATATAGAGGCTAGAGACTCCCCATTGAGAGAAGTCAAGGAAAATTGTATGGACAAGCATAGGGCTTGTGGAGTGTTCTCCTTCCTTGAGGAGTGATTGTATGGTGTTACCCTACCTCAAAGGTTTTTATATTAATAAAGAAGCATTTCATCTATTTCTCCCTTGTTATTTCTGGGTATATTGGCTTTATTATATTTGTAGATCAGACATATTACACAACATGTTGACCTAGCGTTTCCAACATATATTTTGATAGGAAAACCCATGTTGAACCTCTTCTCGCAGTCTTTCCTAAAGTGGAGGAGAAGTTTTGCTTGCTATAATCTTCGAGAACAACAAGTTTGATGTTGTTGAATGAATATATGGTCAAGTTCTACTGTTTTGAGTCCTTGATCCTACCTTTAGGGACCTTCCCCTTGATATTTATAGATTCCTCCCTCTTTTGTGGATCTCCAACTCCCTCTCCCTTCCTATAAATCAATTTTCTTCTATCCCCAAATGGTTGGTCATTGCTTGCTTGCATTCCTATGCTGAAACTATGCCTAAATTTTTCCCATCTAACTAAGGAGAAGGAGTGCTTGAATTGTCTTAGCTTGGACTTGGAAATCCATCACAAAGGAGGTCTTGAACATCAAGGCACCTATGGTTGTATGCTTCCCTTTTTTTCTATTAATAAATGAATCTGGTGTTTACTTTTCATAAGTGTATAAATCATTATTCATTTAGCATGATGTTCCTTGATCTGTCATGTAATTTATGTAGAATGAATTATACTATGAATTCTCTTGTCTCTCTTGTTTGATCTTCCTTGATGGTACCCATCTGTAGCGGTGTAAAGTGGATTGAACCTAGAAGTGAGAAGGCCAAGGATGACATCAACGAGCTTTTAGCATCTGAGTGAGGTAGGTTATCTCTATCACTTTGCATTTTTCAACATAAACTAGGAAAGATTGCATTAGTTTGTCCAATTTGTTTCTAGATCCTCTCATAGGACTAGAGAGATCGCTTATGTCTATAGAAGGGATTGTCTTCACAACAAAATGGTGACTCCACTGGGGAGCCTGTATCCCTTTCAACCTATTTCTTAGATTTGGCCTATTTGATCAGTTTGGCCAACTGTTTAGTCTTTAGTCATTTTGTTTCAGTATACCTCAGTACTTTGAGTGATCAGTACTTTAGAGTGTTAAGGTGGAATGCTAGTTGAAATTGTTGTTGTTTTTTCAAGTCTTTCTCATCCAGCGCGTTTTCTTATGGAACAACAGCACTACCAGCGCAGATTCTTCAATAACAGTCATGTTGAAACCCTTTTCAACATAGGTTTGACTATAACAGTTTCATTGATCCTTAAAATTTGTGAAAATTTAGGGTTTCTATTAGTAGGGCCTAATGTGTCTTGACCTCAGAGGTCTTTCCCTATGCTCTATGCTTGGACTTGTATGTGTTTGGTTTGATTTTCCCATACATTTTCAAAATTTGTCTCATTAGTTTTGAAACACTAGAAGTGAGGTCTAATTGATTTCTTAGGGTTTTAGGTTGATTGGATTCATCACGCGCTGCTTAATTTGTGTCATTGGGATACTGATTTTTCTGTTAATTAAGCGTTGTTTTCTCTTTTGGAAAGCATTAAGAGGAAAGCATTTGCATTTGTTTTAGCTCTTACTTCAAAATTTGTTTTTCAATTTGCATTGGAAAGTCAATTTTTGGTTTTAATTAGGCGTAGATCACATTGCTTGATTCTAAATCTGAAGGAAGTGCTTCATTGTCATTCATTCCAAAAGAAAAGAGAAAAATATTTTCATATAGGTGCATTTGAATCGAATTCTATTTTTATTTGGTGAGTGCATTGAAAAGTGAAAGTGAAAGATTCATATAGATACATGTTCACAAATTGAATCTTATCTTGCTTTTGTTGAGATTTTTGAAATAGTGAAAGTGAAAGTGAAAGATAGGAAGATTCGTTTGTTGCATTCTTGATTTTTGCATCAGCGTGTGAACCTCTTCCTTATGTTAGATAGCTTTCATCGAATTCGAACGAATCATTTCTCATGCTAGATTGCATCATAGGTTTTCAAGTGACATTGTTTTCTGAGACTTAAACCTGAAACTTAATTGAAGATCAACTTAAAATTTATTTCAATTAACCTAAGGAGAATTTGTCATTAACGAAAAACATTTAGAGGTCTAGGCTAGAGACATGTTTCAACATCGTAAAACGTAGCAGTTGTCATTATTTTCTAGCATTGTATCCCGGGGGTGAGATCTCATTCCACGCATGGAAGTGTATAGGACTGTTCTCTAGTACTTTCTGGTATATCAGAGGCGCTCCATGCATGATGAGTATAAAGGAACACTTCCATTGAATGGTTACACATTAGACAACACTACTATGCATTAGCTCTACCATGTATTGTCGTGTATATATTGGGAGCATCCTATAGGTTGCTATCCAGCCACAGGTAACCAATTATGTTTCCTTGTATACCATGATACACCGGACACAACATTTGTGGAGATTGGATATCGTACATTAAGTCCTTGGCTCCTCCAAGGTGTATATAGCAATTCATGGTTGCTTGGTAATCCTTTATGCCTAGTATTACCCCTTTTTGATTTATTCCTTTTTTTATAATACAATTAATCGACCACGGTATCACCAATTACCCATGAAACAAAAACCTCATTTTGTCTGTAGCATTAATGGTTAATTTTAAAATTGGTTTTGAGTTCAAATTCACCAACACATGTTTCTTATTCTTTCTCTGAAAATACATCTTGGCAGAACCACCAAGAGTTCCAAATGAGACCCCAGATATCTATGGAAATACTAATGCACCTGATTCACCTAGAGTTGTAATTTTTGATAACATTAAGCCTAAATATATTGAAAAGCAAGGAGTTGAACTCAGTATAATCCTTAGCATCCAACCCCTTGCTTCCCGACCACCTCCAAAGTCAATTGGCTCATCTCAGGACTCTCCTCTGCTTAGTCCTGATTCTATTTTGGATTACTTGCTTTTTCCTCTGAATCCACTCTTTGAATCAGATTCTCCTATGCATTTATCACCACCACATATGTATAGCCCATTTGATACTCCCTACGTATGTCTGAGTCCTTCTCCTAGATAGACTCAAGTTCCCAACTGAGAGTTGTTCCCAATCATGGAAACAAAAGGTGATAACCCACCTATAGTGTCAACACCTCAATGTATTCTAGTGGAAGCTTCTAGAACTCACATTCTAGAGATTCATCTACTTCCCCCTCAAGGCTTTCCTTATGTTTCCACTCCCCACATGAGAATAGGGTCGAGTACAACTCATCCTTATAATAGTATGCCCTTGGTTCCATCGGATTATACCTCTCTCGGTGATGTTTTTCAGATAATTATGGTGTAAGTTCACTTTTTCACAATCCCATTTGGTCTTTTTGTGTCACACCTACTACCATCTTGTTTGTCCCAAACATGCCAGTAACACAGGACCCTACTCAACCTACAGTGTTGATAAGTGAAACCCGCATTATGCTTAACCTTTCTTCTCCTCCTATTGTAGCCACAATAACTATGGTTCCTAATGTGAGTGGAAAACATACAAATTCATTTGTTCTAATGTCTAGGGGAAATATCCTTCGCCTTATACGCCTATTTCTTCTAGTGTAATCTACAAAACCCCTCTGGGGGCAAGTCAACCCATTGGTGTTGTTTCTAACCTAGGTGAGACATCAATTTCATCGGTATCAAGAAATTTTGGAGGGAAACCTTTTCAAGGTAAAAAATTCCCTTTGTCTCAACCTTCCTATCAACAACCTTATACTCATATAGGCTCACAACAACTCCAAACTCCTTATCAACAAGCAAGTCCTCAAATGAAATATGCTTAAGGGACTAGTAATCCTCCTCTGTAGCTACAAATTCCTATTCAACTGCAACAGGGACCCTACCCACAACCACAAATGCAGGTGTCTTACCCGCAACCACATCTGTAGGTGTCCTACCCGTAGCCACTACCACAGGTGTCATACCTGCAACCACAACAATATGTTTCTTACCAATCCCAACATGGACCTTATCAGCAACCTCAATAATAAATTCCTATTCAACCCTATCAAGGACCTTACTCATAACCATAGCAACATATTCCTTACCAATCCCAATAGGGATCTTACCAACAATCGTTATAAAAGTTGCAGCAGATGCAACAAGGACCTTACCAACAACAGTATGGTCAATTTTCTTCACAAACTACATACATCCAATATGGTCACCAGACTCAGTATGGTGAGCCTCTTTATGGTCAAATGCCATATGGTCAACCTCCATATGGTCAAAATCCTTATGGTCAAACACCTTATGGACAAATTTCGCCTCAATGGGGGCAAGCCCAAACTTAGCCTAGCCGAAATACTTAGTTTGGCACATACTAGAGACCCTATACTCCTTACAACCCACAACTACCCTTTTTAATGACGTTGGAATTACCGGATGTGGAAAGACTCATGAATGACCCAATACTTCACTCACCATATTGGCCTTTGGTATCAACCAAAATTCCTAGTGATTTCCCCAAATTCTAAGGCAAATCTAGAGAAGACCCCTAGGAACATGTTATGACTTACCATTTATGGTGTTCCTCTAATTCTTGGGTCAATGATTATATTCGATTGGTATTTTCCAACGCAATTTAATAGGCATTGCTTCCAAATGGTACATAGAGCTCCATTGTGGTGCTTTTCAAGACTTCAATGATTTATCTATGGCTTTCCTCACTCACTTCCAATTGTCGGTTTGGTATAAAACTGGAACTCTTCTCCTAATGTATTTAGAAAAAAATTACTTCTACTCACATCTCTAATCATATCCATGAATGGAGGCGTAGGCATCGTCTCATCAAATTCGAAATCTTACATCTAACTCTTATGAGCTTAATTCCTGCTCCCCTTTGGGCCAGAATAGATGTGTGTTCGGCATTAAAATCTCTCAGGTTGGAAGAGATTCGGAAGGTGAAGCAGGCCTCTAAGGTTCAAAGACAGGTTTCTAAGTTGAAGATAGATCTGGCGTATCTTAGATCATATTTTGACTGAATGGTTCACTAAATCATTCATGCCTCCTATTTCTAAAGACATAACCATGGATGGATGTGTGACTAAGGAACAAGTCATTGCTTGTGCCCTTTGGATTTATTTTATTCACAATTTGGCATGTGATATTAACTCTTAACTGGTGTCCAACGACCTTCGACTAGACTTGCCTCTTCCAAACCCACAGATTCACCACCTATCGATGGCAACATTTGATCTATGGCTCAGTGGTATAATAGTACTCTAGCTACATCTTCAAATACTAAATCTACTTAGGCTATTGTATCTTGGAAAACTCTTGATACTCCTAAGAATCCTGGTAAAGCCTCTGAGGTAAATTTTTTTCAGTCTACCACAAAAGATAAATCCTCGAAAGAAAAGAAGAAGGGCAAAGTAAAACCTAAACAAGATACCCCTAAATAGGATTCCAAAAAAAAGTCAGTTGATGACACACCCAAACGAAAACCTAAATATCCTTGCTTGATATGTGATGAAGATCCTTATACCAAGGATTTACCTCACTGTGCCGAAGTAAGTTGTCTTCTGAAAGGCAGTACAGGGATTTCAGTTGTGCTTAAGGAAGCTTTATCATCTCAGTAGACACAATTGGTAGACCAACCCCATGCCCAATCCTATGGAAGCTCTCAAGTGTTTATGAGTGGCATGGAATAAATTTTTGTAGCCACAATATCAAAAGATTATCTACCTCCCGAGAAACCTATGGTGGATAAAGATACCACTGATGTACCCTCTTCCTCCAGTCCATCCAATTCTGGTCCTCTCCACATCGAGAAACCTATCATTGATTCTGTAATCTGATCACCCCCTAAAGGTGTTCTTTGGAAATCACCCTATAATCTGAATGCACAAGCTGCCCAACACTACAGCATCATAGAAGACTTGGCTCAAGTACCTTCGATGATGTCAGCTTTGGAAGTCCTTCAAATGTGTTCGTCACAAAGGTAAGGTTTTTCTATCTGCTGCTGTAGGAGTTGATCCCACATATTCCAATCTGATTACTTTTGATCTCGAAAACCATGTTCCCCAATTGCCACCTCAACTTGATTTTATTATACAAGTTATTATTAAAGGTAAGACTATCCACCAGACTATCATTAATGAAGGGGCATCCACATGCATCATGCCCTTCTCTTTTTGGAAAGCCATTAGTTCCCCTCCTCTCAAATAGTCTCCAAAAAAATTTAGAACCTTTCGATGGTCGCGATTTCTGCCCATATGGTAATCTCAATGACTTACCCATTTAGTTGGAGGGAAAGACAATGAATTTAGAAGTCAAGGTTGTTGACACCAGTTCTGAATGGTCTCATCTCTCTTCCGTGTGCTTCGTTTTCCCCACCAAGGGAAAATTGTTATTGTTGATCAATTAGATTTCTTTTCCTCTAATTCTATAATAGGTAATGTGCCTTATATTGGAAAAACCAACATCCCTTATGAAAGTGTTGGAGTAGGCATTTTCAAGGACCCTACCTTGATGGGAACTTTTCCCTTCCTCCTCCCTCAAACATTGCCTCAATTAACACGATCTCGTCTACTTATGACCCATGGATTATTCCTTCTCTTGACTAGATCAATGATTTTGGTGATGCCATGCCACTTAGCACAATTGAGAAAGCTTATAAAACTATCCTTTTGGCTTCTGCGGCTGCACACACAACTCACAATCAATTGAGGTTCTCCCTAGACTCGTATCTACAAATTCCTTGGCTTGGTTCTTCTAATTCCAAAGATCCTTTAAGTGAGATATTCCTAACTGATGAAATCATTTTGGAATTCATATCTCTAGAAGAAACCCCTTGGAATGATATTCATCTTCATTCCTCTTTTATCCCTACCCTGGGTCAATTCCTACTTGTCTAGGTACTTTAGTTTCTCCTTAAACAACCACTCTATTTCATACACCTATCTTGGTTCATGAAGTGTTGTCTGAAGGTAATTTAGGAAACATTTCAAAAACCATGCCCATCGACATCTCGGTTAAACCAAAGATTGTCGAAAATATTCACATAGGGGTTTCCTATTCTCTTGATGATATTGAGATTTACACAACCCTGCTCAAATAATTTTGTGATGTCTTTGCTTGGTCTTATGAAGATGTTCCTGGAGTTGAGCCTAGTATCGTTGTACATGATATTCCTACCTATCTGGAAACAAAACATGTATGACAATGTCTTCGTCTGGTGCACCCGTAAGATGCATCTTCCATTAAAGGAGAAGTTGAAATACTTCTAAAAGTTGGCTTTATTTATCCTATCCCACTAACGAGTTGGGTCTCCAACATCGTTCCAATAACTAAGAAACAAGGAACTATACGAGTCTGTGTTTACTATCGAGATATCAACTGGGCCTGTCCTAAAGACAATTATCCTACTCCCTTCATTGACCAGATCATTGATGAATGCGCTAGGAGTGAAATTTTCTCCTTCATGGATGGATTCTTGGGATATAATCAAATTAATATCCTTCCTATTGATCAACACAAAGCTGCCTGCATTTGTCCTTAGGGGACGTTTTCCTACAAAAATCTCCCTTTTGGTTTGAAAAATGCTGGTGTGATCTTCCAACGGGCTATGTCTTATGCCTTCCATGATATTAAACATATCATTAAACCATGTCTTGATGATTTACTTGCACAATCGCTTAGATGTCAAAATCGTCTCGCTCACCTTTGGGCATTTTTTCTTCGCTCTCGACACTATAACATTCGATTGAATCCTCATAAGTGTGTCTTTTATGTGGAATCAAGTTGTCTCTTAGGATTCGTAGTCTCTAAAGAGGGCATCCACATTGATCCTCTCAAGGTGGAGGCCATTATCAATTTGTCACCTCCATCTTCCTTACATCAACTCCAGAGTTTGCAGGGAAAAGAAAATTTTCTTCATCATTTTGACCCTAATTATGCCGAGTTTACCAATGGTTTTACTCACTATCTAAAGGAACAAGTCCCATTCATTTGGGATGACAAGTAGTTTGATGCTTTGAAGGCTACCCTCATTAGTTCACCTTTGTTGCATCCTTTGAATTATCATCACGATTATCTCTTGTACTTGGTCACTGCTGACAATACCATTGGTACGGTGTTGGTTCAGGATGGTGATGAAGATAATGAGCATATTATCTATTACTTGAGTCATGACCTTTTTGATTTTGAGACTCAATATTCTCATGTAGAAAAGTTGGTGTTGGTTGCAGTTCATGTTGTCCAACGTTTCCATCACTATATTCTTCTGCGCAAAACTATAGTGGTCTCTAATTGAAACCCCATGACCTACATTCTATCTCATTAGTTTCTTGGGGAAAAATAATCCAAATTTATTGTTATCCTACAGGAGTCTGACTTAGAATTTACCAAAGCTAAGTCGAAGAAATCACTTGTTTTTGCTGAGTTGATTTGTCACCTTCTCTCTATGAACACGACTACCGAATCTGATGAGTTTACTCATGATGAGTCTCTCTTCCTTATTAGTACCCACGATCCATGGTATGGAGATATATATCTCCAAACCCATACTTTTCTATTAGATTTATCTCTCTCTGAGTTGTGCTGAATCCGATACCAGTCACAACCCTACCGCATTATTAGGGATACCTTATACCGACTTGGCATAGATTCAGTCCTTCAACGATGTCAAATGCATGAGAAAGTTGAGAAAGCCTTAAATGACTACCATTTTGGAGCCTGTGGCGGTCATATGTTAGGATATGCTACTACTCAAAAGATCCTTTGCGTTGGTTATTTTTGGCCATCTATTTTCAAAGATTTCATTCTTACAGTGCAAAAATGCCATGCTTACCATATTTACAACCAGAAATTGTGAACCCCACCTGCTCCTTTACACCCAGTTATCACCATTGGCCCATTTTCCAAATGGGGCATTTATTTTATGACATCTAACATTCACTCGGTCGGGGGTCATGGATACATCATCGTCATTATTATTTTACAAAATGGGCTGAGGCGATGCCTACTTACTCTGCTGACGATGAAACTGCAAATTTGTTTTTATTTAACCATGTCATAGCTTGGTTTGGCATACCATAAGCCATAGTCACTGACCATGGCTCCCATTTCTGAAATCACATGATGATAGAACTCATTTCTCAATTGGGCTTACGTCATGATAGCTCAAATCCTTACTACCCACGGGCCAATGACCAAGTTGAGGCTATGAACAAATTTATGGTCACAACACTTCAGCGAATGATTGGGATGCACAAAAAGAACTAGCATCTCATTTTTTTTCGACATTATGGGCATACTAAATTGCTGCCAAGATGATGACCTAATTTACACCTTTTCAATTGGTTTATGGTCTGGAAGCCACCTTAAATATCGAATGTGAAATCCCATCCTTAAAACTAGCTGTTGAATTATTCCCTAATACCTCACATGAGGACGAACGATTACTTTATTTAGAATGTCTGGACGAGACTCCTAGAATTGTTGCATTAGTAACTCAGCCTTAGAAAAACTGAGTTAAAAATCAGTATGATGACCCCTCGTACATATGTAGAAGGTGACTTAGTCCTATTATATGATCAAGCTAATGATAAGTTAGGAGTGGAGAAGTTCGAGCCTATGTGACATGGACCCTACATCATTAAACATGTATTAAAAAATGGTTCATATGAGTTAGTTGACTGTGATAGCAATCAATTGTTTGAGCCTCACAACAGGCTCTACCTCAAAAATATTATGCCTAGATTTCACATAGAATCCTTGTACATAAGTGTGTTTTTCATTAGTGTGTTGCTTTTTGGTGTGAGTGTTTGCATTTTTGCGAGAGTGTTTTCCATGCTTACCGTGTGTTCCACTTGGTTTGTATATGTCAATGAACCTTCTTCCTTATATCAATTTTTTTGATGGTGCTTGCTTTAGCACACAGAATTTCTCTTCCATTGCATGGGCACTCTATGCTCCTGATGGTGAGTTAGTGAGTTTACAAGGCATATGTCTAGGTCGTACAACTAACAATATTTTTGAATATAGTGCAGTTATCAAACAATTATCGAAAGTTATTGCTCTTTGCATTGGGGCACTAGTTGTTAAAATTGACTCATAACTCATTTTATTACAGTTAAACGACTGTTATTCCATTAGAAACCCAAATATTTTAAGAATTATTTTACGTGTTATTCTGTTGGAAAAATATGTTAATTACATTACTTATCAACATATTCCAAGACATCTAAATGCATTAATAGATACATTGGAAAATCATGTATTAGATAGACATCTGCAACATATGTAAAACAAAAACCATCACATAGTAGGAATAATAAATATAACAGGTGAAACGTGTATATATATATATATATATATATATATATATTATAGATGAGAGAGAGAGAGAGAGAGAGAGAGAGAGAGAGAGAGAGAGAGAGAGAGCAAAATGTTTGTTACATCAAAATATCAAAATCTGTGTTTTGAGACACATGGATTCTCGAGCCTACATAAGTGCAAAAAAATGAAAACTAGAGATGGCTATCCGCCAACATGGTGCTCATGGTAGCACAAAACAACTATAATGACTTGGTTCAACAACTGACATAATATAACTGCCACTCCTATGGTATGTCTCTAATACCACAATGGAACCTCATTAATAGACACATATTCTAGAATGCCTCTTATCAAGGCTTCTAGGTTTCTTTCCACCTCTATGATCAGGTCAGTTCCCTCCTCATAGGGAGCATCCTCTATCTGTTGTGCTACCCTCCTAGCTATCAGAGAAACCCCTGGAGGTCTCTCCGGTCCAACATCTACAAAAATCACAAGTATCAAATCTCAATACACATAAAACAAAAACATCAAAAACTTGGAAAGGCTTTAAAAAAATATATAGTTTTTACCTACATCGGTCCACTATGTACTAGGCGGAAGTGGAAGGTTGGGATCTCCGTGGAAATCCGTGCCAATTTATGCCTAATCATATGCCATGATTAGTTGTTGTCGCAGCCATCCAAAAAATGTTGGAGGAAATAACATTTGCTGACCACCTCCATGTCGAGGCAACAACTCATCCCATCTCAGTAATCATGGATCCTTGGGCGTTGGAGCATCCAATTCTATCCACTGATATCTAAACAATGGTACATGTTCCAAGAAGAACATCACTAAGATAGATCCATATCTGAACTATTTCAACGTCCCTATCTTGCATTTCATGAGTTGGCACTTCATGTTGACTAACAATCCTTCACACCAGTTACAAACTGTGGGACTTAGACAATCTATGACATACTAGAAATGAGATTTAGTTGCTTCATGCAAATCCTGATCTCTATCTATTCAGGCCATGATATGGAGAATTGTTCTTAGCGGGAAATTGGTGATAGTTTTTATGTATATCTTCCCACTGTTAGTTTTCTGAGAGCTTGAGAAGTGTCTCACTATCAACATATCTATACTCTCCCCTTCAGTACAAGAACCAGACAACTGAATTTGTTGTCTCCGTCTAGACAAACCCATAATGAAATAGAAGTTTTTGATATCTATCTCAATTTCTTGGTCCCCAATCATTAACATTTGGCGGTCTACATCCCACCAAGCGACCAAATGCTGCAGTAATTCAAACTGGGTCCTAATCCCAGGAATATGGAAGAATTTCAGTAACCCACATGCATGAAGGGCCGCCATGCAATTTGAGTCTTGGGCTACCTGATGGTCTTTTGCCTCATGCCCTCTTTCCTTCCATACAATCACCATTTTTTGTTGATTAACTTGTGGAACATCCACAAACCAAGATTTTATGAGATTCTACAGAAAGAAATTTGGGAAACGATCATCGAACATGGAGGATTTAAAAAAAAAATATGTCTCTACGCGAGCGCATATGTTACCCTATTTTTTCACGCTTCCAACACGCTAGCACAATTGAGCCTAGGGTGAGCAACGCGGGTCCGATAGTTAAAACCTGAGTTCATCACCCTCGACATAATTATTTTACCAATCCTCCTTACCATCTATTCTATGGATGAAAACACCTAAAATTACAACCAGAATGATGAGGAAGGACAAATCTCTTACCTACAGCAAACAGATGGACAAATGGTGTCCTGGATTGGTCACACTCCTCACCTGAAGATCGAGGAAAATTAGGGTAAAAAGTCCTCTCCAAATTACGAAATGTCAAATGGTAAAAATGTTTTTACTTCTTGAGTTTTTATAAGTTTCTTGAGATATTTTTACCATCTCGTGCACATTTTTCTTATACTTTAATATTTTTCTCAAAAATTGGTAATGTGCATTCACTTGTGCAACAACAGGTCATGGATGAATGGTGACAATGATTAATTTTGATCAAATCCAAGAGTTTTATTTTTATCGCTTTTTTGGACTCGTAAAAAATAAACAAAAAAGGAACCCCTTGGAGTCATCTTTTAGCTCCTTTTTGACTCTTGAAATATGTATTAGGGGAATTTTGAGGTCTCAAATGGGTCTCCTAGGAAAAATATACAACCAAAATAAACTTTATAAGAACCAATAGGATTCAAGATGATGATGCCAACCATGGGGGACGATTTATCATTTTTGGAGTAAAAAAATAAAAAGATTAAAAAATAATAAAATAATAAAACTATTTTTTCAACTCATATTTTTAACTTATCTCCCTAATGCTTTACTCAAATTTTGAGTGAGATTACTCATTGGATGAAAAATTTAATTCCTCATCCAAGGAATATTCATGTTGCATAGTTTTGATGGACCCTGCTACATGAAAAATGAGAAATACATGAAAAAATGTGATTGCAATCACGTTTTTCATGTATTTCTTATTTTTCCTATAGTAGGGTCCATCGTAAATATACAACATGGGTACTCCTTGGATGAGGAATGAAATTTTGCATCCAACAAGTGTTTCCGCTCGAAATTTGAGTAAACCTTTAGGGAGATAAAGTTGAAAATATGAGTTGAAAAAATAGTTTTTTTCTTTTTTCCCTCTAAAATTTGATGATGGAATCTAAGCTCATTTTTTTTATTTCCACAATTATTTTATAATTTCCTTAGGAGGCTCATTTTAGACCTCAAAATTCCCATAATGAAAATATTGTCGAGTACTTGTCATTTCGAACTCGTGAAAATAAATTAAATGACATCTACTCATTATAAGTTTAACCCTTTTCCAAACTAAGATAAACTATTGTATGGAAAAGGAATACCTTAGTCACACATGGCTAAGAGGTTCTATTTGATATCATTTTCTACCTTTTTGAATTCAAGAGACTATTTATGAAAAGGGACCTTTGGAGTTTCCTTTTTATCTCTTTCTCAAACTCTCTAAACATGAAAAAGATGTCGACTTATCCCTTTGTCGGACTCGTAAAACTTAAATGATATAGGACTTGTCACCATGACGAGACTGAGTTTCTCCTTCCTAGGACTCGTTAAACGTACTAATATGGATTCATCCAAAGGATGAACTTATACGACAAGCATATGTTATCCTGTTCAAGCCTGCAATAAAAAATAATGAGGTTCTTGCTAGAAATAGTGGGGAAAAATGAAAGTGAACACGTCCTATATTTTGTGTAAAGGCAGCATGTCGCTCTTGAACATGACACTTATCTGTCGCTCATGTCGGGTTTGGGTTATCCTCACTTCATCACTTTCCTTTCTGGGTTTTAGGAATCCATTCTCCTTTCATCTGATTATACCACGTTGTCATCATAACCTCTGATCCTATGTTGAGTCAAATGCTTCCAAACTCTAGAGTCGTGACGCTGATATGTTCAAGAGAAGTCCCATCTGCAATTTTTACCACCTATACCTTGTCTAAATTTTCTGCAACAATATTGAATCACTCTTACCTACTTTTATATATCTTTTGTTTCATGTGGATGATGTGGGATACATTATGGCCCTCCTTCGATGGATCACTTCCTATTGACTTCAACTCATTATCCAGGAAAATGATCGAGGAACTCATTTTCAGTGCTTTGGAGCTTTCATGCCTCAATGGCAGGTTCTTCGCATTCGATGATAGGTTCACATCATTGGCCTTCGATCGAATGATTCAACGAGTATTCGACTTTAGCTTAATTGTTCACACTCGTGGATTGTGTTGTTGCATCTTGAGAGCCATTGTCATTATTGGTGTTTTCTCTCGTCTCTGTTAATGATTTACATCATTGACTAGTAATCAAGAGGTTTTTCTATCATGTTTGACCTCGACACATCTATTCACATGGTAGAATTCATGCATTTATTGGATCGAGACAAAGATGAAGACCCTAGGTTTCATATGATAAATCTAGATTGCGTGGAGTTATGAGTTATTCATGATTTTACACATGATTCCTTCTATACGGATTGTTGCGACCATACCATAGGTCCATTCATATGATCATTTCTATTCTGATGGTTGCATCCATGTCGTGGACCATACACATGATCCCTTCTATTCGGATGGTTGTGTCCATGTTGTGGATTCATGCATTGTTAGATGCATATTCAAAGATGTATCGTTAGGAATATTTATATCAAAGATTTCAGATATGTATATTGAATTATGCTTGATTTGCAAGTCTCATGATAGTGTTTCTCCGGGTCTTTGCCTTGACTTGTAAAGCATTTCATGCATCACTCCCTGTTCTGAGTTCATGCTTTAGGGGGCATCTGTTACATAATATTTTGTCACACTTCCCATCATGTATCCTAAAGCATCAAAATGAAGAAATATGTTAGTGTACTCACCAAGAAACACATACAAAAACCTCCATGACGAAGAGAAAAAGAATTTCCTTGAGAGAATTCTATAGGAATTTTCCTGAAACCCTAGTTTTCAGGACCACTACACTTTGTACTATTGTTGGCTCATGTTGATGGCTTGTTGCAACATGTTGACCTAGCACTGCGAGCGTGGCTTTTGATAGGAAAACCCACAATGAACTTCTTCTAGCATTCTTTCCTAAGTGGAGGAAAAGCTTCACTTGCTAGAATATTCGAGAAAAGCGAGTTGGATGTTGTTGAATGAAGATATGGCCGAGTTCTCCCATTTTTGAGTCCTTGATCCTATCTTTAGGGATCTTTCTCCCTCTTTTGTGGATCCTTAACTCCCTCTCCCTTCCTAATTATCACGTTCCTTCTATCCACAAATGGTTGGTCATTACTTGGTTGCATTCCTATGCTGAAACTATGCCTAAATGTTTCCCATCTAACTACGGAGAAGGAGCGCTTAAATGGTCTTGGCTTGGACTTGGAAATTCATCACAAAAGAGGTCTCCAACATCAAGGCATCTATGGTTGTATGCTTCCCTTATTTCTATTAATAAATACTTCTGGTGTTTACTTTCCATAACTGTATAAATCATTATTCATTTATCATGATGTTCCTTGATATGTGATGCAGTTTATGTAGAATGAATTATACTATGAATGCTCTTGTCTCTCTTATCTGATCTTCCTTTCAAGTACTCATCCGTAGCGGCGTAAAGAGGATTGAACCTGGAAGCGAGAAGGCCAGGGACGACATCAACAAGCACTTAGCATCATAGTGAGGTAGGTTCTCTTTCTCACTATGTCTTTTTCAACATAAACTAGGAAAGCTTGCACTAGTTTGTCCACTTTGTTGTTAGTTCCTCTCATAGGACTAAAGAGATCATTTCTGGCTGCAAAAGAGATTATCTTCACAATAGAAGTGTGTTTCCTTAACTTTCATGCCATGTAGAAATTGCTTGCAATATAACTCTAACCACGTATCCACTCCACCAGCATGCACAACAATTCAATAAAACATAATTTAATCCAAGAACAAATTTATACAAGACTTATATGTAAAGTCTATATTCCAATATTTATAATCAAACTTCAAATAAATTTTTATAATCATCTTTAAGCATGTGTGTCTTTGTATATGTTATATAATTGATAAAAATACTTTTTTTTTTTTTTTTTATACAATATCATATCATAATTTAAGTATCCATTAAAATATTTATAAATCTAACCAGCAAACCAAAAATATAATAAAGTTTTAAAACACTATAATGATATTAGATAACAAAATCATTATGGCAATAGTGTTTCAAACAACTATTCAAAACTGTCATTGAAGCTTACCTCCAAAATTACTTCACATAAATTGCTACAACACAATATCACATCGCAACATTTATCACAAGTAATTAAACCTAAAAGCTAATAAAGGGACTTTTTAAAAACTTTGAAAGTTAATATGTATATGTATTAAATTATCGTTGGTGGTTTTATGTACAAAAGATAATTACCAATAAATGACATAGGGTAAAATTTTAACATATTAAAAAAAATGAATATTTATTGAGTAATAATATAATTAGAATAATTAATAATTTTGGTATAACTAAGTCCCATTGGGTTGCTAGTGGCACCACTATAGTTTCCTTTTGATCTAGTGGTTGGATGTTGAATCACCTTCCATCCAGATGTTTCATGATAACTAAGTTACCTTGAAATTTTCACTAAGAAAATATAATGAAGAATAAATAAATGATAAACCCTTATTGATTTTCAGCATTATATTATTTCTAAATATTAGATAACTAGGTTCCCTTCAGATTTTCTCTAAGAAAATATTAAGATAAATAAATAAATGATAAACACTCACTGATTTTCTGCACTTTATTATTTCTAAATAGTAAAAATTCACTTGAATATTGTGTTGTTATTAATGATGACTGTGAAAGTTTTCATTTCATATTTATATTATTATTATTATAACAATGAAAGTAAATATAAAAAAATGAAGTATAAGATTTAACTTTTTTATAATAAAATAGTTTCAAGTTTAAAATTAATGATTTAATGTTATTTTATTATCATAATTATTTTTTTACCACTAAAGTTTCAATAAATAGTTAATATTAAATCTCTTAATAAATAATTAAAAAATAATTTATTTTAAAATTAATGGATTTTTATAGTAAAATAATATTTTAACATTTAAAATATATGGTTTTTTTTATATTTATAAAAGTAAAAAGGAAAGGTTTTTATAACAATGGAGTTGCCTTGGCGAACATGGAATTTCTTACTATAGAGATTGTTGGAAAATGTAGTAGAGTTTTTAAATTCTCCTTAACCTTAATAATTGCTTGTGAACTTATGTTTCTTTAGTATATCTTTTCATAACACAATTATCAAAAGAAAAACAATAAAGACATTGGACACAAGATATTAGCCCCAAACGAGGGAAAAACACCTCCAAGGGAAAAACTCCTAAAGAAGTTTTTCTCTTCTTATATAATCTGCTTCAAATGAGAAAACCAATACCCGAAACACTAGAACAATTCCTCCTCCAAGCACCAAGTCATCCCTCCAACAAGCCCTTCCAATTAGGTCAGAGATCAAAAAAGTCAACAAGATTCAATCTTTCTTCAACCAATTTCCAACTTCAGCTTTGGCCCCCAACTTCAAACTTGCAACTTCAACCTGCAATTTTCAGCCCTATAGTTCCTTTCGCACATGTGAGAAAATAAGATGATACAGGAGCATCAACTCACCATTTTTACTGCAGAATTGATTGGGAGGGTCAAAGCTATTTGCTAAGGGAATTGGACCCCAAACGTTTGATTTTATTATTTATTTTTATGTATTTTTCCTATGTTTTTATGATAAATGTACAAAATTTATGTTAATGTAATAGGACATCTCTCAAAGAGAGAACTCGGGAATGGGATAGAGATAATATTGAGTTAGTTAGATCTTAGATAAGATTCATAGGCCTGAGTTGAGAGGTATAGGTGAGATTATTATGTATCTAAAGAGATTCTAGGATCTGAAACTAAATTAGTTTTAGTCCTCCTTGTACAAATATTTTTATGTAAAATTAGAAGAGTGGAGAGGGGTGAGTGTGAGACAAGCTAGAGGCTTGTAGGAGTTGAGAGAGGCCAAATGGCCAAAGAGGGACATATCATTGTATTTCAGACCTTTGTTTCTTTCTAATTACATATATATAAATGCAGAACACTTTGTTTCAAGTGCAGTTGAAGTGTTAGCTTTTGTTATTGTTTAACCTTGATAATGTTCAAATGCATAGATCCAGTCATTTAATGACTGCAAGAGTTAAATCTCAGGAGGGACTCACGCATTATTAAACCTTGCTTGCGGAGTTAGAGAACTGTGTTATGTGCATAATACAACTGTGAAGGAGTGTGAGCGGCTTAGAGGATAGTGCTACACGCACAGTACAATTCAGAGGGGTTGTGGGAGGAGTGAGGAAGAGTGAAATCAAAGCAGATGGTGTAAAAGGAGTGAGGAAGAGTGAAATCAAAGTACATAGTGGACGCATATGACAGAGCCAAAGGGGCAGTCCAACATAGAGTTGAGAGAAACCGAGAGAAGAAAGACCAAGAAAGGACAACACTTAGGAAAAATTAACATTTGGAGGAAATTCTATCAATCAACGACATCGGAGAATGAAAACTGACATAGCCTAAGAGACGGAATTGGAAGTGTCGGGATCATGTGGCATGGTGGACCCTACTGGGAAAGAATAACCTAGAACAATTGTGTTGAAACCCAAGAATACGTGACTGGAAAGTAAAGGACCGGGACACGTCATCCCGAACATAACACCAGAGGAAGAGTGCTAGAGGCAATGTGTTATAAGGAAGCGACGACTTAGAGGATAGAGATACTCGAAGGTTGCGAAGTGTTAGACAAGGTATCGTCGTTGGGTTGGATTGGAGTGGGTGGAGGCCACTCCACCAATGCCTAACCCGACCAATAGATTTGAAGAGCCCATAACTATGCGTCATGCTTTCAACATCAAGTCACAGAAATATAAATATCCAACAAGGCAGAGTGGACCTGCCCGAAGGGCTTACCACGACGGAATTTGTAAATACTTTTTTTATTGCACTGGGCTACAAGGAGCAAGCCAACGTGGTAGAGTGGACCTTGCCCAGAGGATTTACTCTGACTGGCCTCATCCACATTTGTTTATACAACGTCGGGCTTACTTGGCATTGACTGTGCATCGATTGAGGAGAAGCCACTGTATATTGGGAGTATAGAGTCCAAATGAAGTGGGATTGAAGTAGAGAAGGATAGTGCCACGTTGGCCTGATCCCAAGATTTAGATGGACCACGTAGGTCTTACTACAAAACCTGGAGTTTAAGGGAACTCTTGGCCATACTCACGTAGAATTAGGGTATCCCATCGATTCCTCCCACTGTAACTTTGGATATAAGGGACTTTACATCCCAAGAGCCTCTAGTTGGAGGGATTTATTTTCTGATAAATATTTACATATAAGGGACTTTACATCCCAAGAGCCTCTAGTTGGAGGGATTTATTTTCTGATAAATATATTAGGCAGAGTTGAAGGAAGCACTAATTTAGAAAGAATAACTCGGCACCATGGGAATTAGCAAGCTCAAATTTGGGCTTGCATCATAAGGTCCAAAAATAAACTTTCCTTCTTTTTCTTGATTTCTCCTTGCTTCTTTAGCCTTTGCACTAGATTCCTTGATGTTCCTAGCTTTAGATTGAACTTATTTCTGGGTGAGATCAAATTAATGACCAAATGAGGTTAAATATACTTCTATTTATAGGCTTTCCATGAGGCTGAATATCCTTCTTTAGGTCGACCTCTTGCTGACAGGGTCGACTTGTACTAGGAGTTTTGTAGCACTTTCTAGAGTCATAATTCATAATTTTTACATGTTACAACTTGCCCAATAAGGTCATATAAAAATGACAAGGAATCTCTTGATTCTAAGAAAAATATTTTTTCTAAGTGAAAAACCCTAGGAGCATGAAATGCATCCTTGACTAAGAAGGTATTCATAAATGTACACTCGATACAAGGATATTCTCAAACTAAAGAGTTCTCATAAAAAGAGTCAGATTGGTAAGCTATATTTTAAGCAACAACATCATGACCAACATTGCTAACATAGTAAGACCTTAACTTGACAAGTTCTTTCTTATACAAGAGCATAATGTTGTGAGGCTTTACGTGAGATACCACACTACCTCTACAAGGTACATGCCCCATCTGAATGTTCACAAGGTATGTCCTTTTAGGGCTATTCTTATCTTGGATTCCCAATCCTCAAAGAATATCAGTCCTCTTCAACAACTCTTGTCTTGGATACCTATCCAATCCTCAAAGAGTGGCAATCCACTTCTTATCTTAGATTTTCTATCCTCAAGGAAATCACAGATGCTTATCCAATCCTCCACCCACCATTCTCTCTCCATGGCCTTCACTTAGATGTACTACTGCTAGTGCCGACTTAGTGCATGACACATGAAGAAGAGAATACAAATGTGATGTATATCATCACTCCCTCTCATACAAAGAGGAGATCACTATTCCCACTTGTTTTAGAGAATATATCCTTGCTCCTTTCAAAAATATTAAGGAGACTTCATACTCCCTCTAAATCATAGACGACATTCTTTCACTTCCTTTCAATTGGGAAGTCACAACCACAACCTCTCTAGATTGTTTCTATAAAGTGTAACAACTAATAGTTTTTCATTGATATAATTGCATGGCTCCTTCTTTCCTTTGTATCTCATCATTTTGAGCTTTCTTTCTTCCTAGATTTTATAGAGCCATATTCTCCCTTTAATCTTGTGAAAGGATTCATGCCCTCAATCTTGCATCACTTTCCTCTGGTCATTATCAATGAAGGCATTATATTGAGCCTTACCAAACTTCAAGTTAGTCATAGCTCCCCCTTAAACATGAAAGGTATATTTGTTGATATCAAGTTATCTTCTTACACTACTACCTTTCAATTCCAACAAGATGATATAAACATCTTGATTTCACAATCCTTTAAGGATTACCGAAAACAATCACTCAATCCATATGTTCTTTGAATCGAGTTTTAACATCAACAATTGAACTTGCCTCAACTATCATTATGTATTTCAACATCATTCTAGATAGCAAAAAAATATGTCAATCAGATAACCAAAATATTAAATATCATAATTACCTTATCTTGATGGTCCTTTCATCAAATTATTTTCTTATTTGTACCCTTTGAGATCAACATCCTTTCGCATGATCCACTCCACATTATACAATAATCCTTCTCCATGCATCCATTTCAATCAAGGTTCCATGGATCAAACTAATTAGTAAGCTACAAAATCTTCCTTGGAGTTGTCATTGTTAACTTCATTTATTTCTTTTGGATAACACACTTGATGTTGATCAATATTGCTATCATTTATGCCATGCAATCATTGTGCAAGAGTTTTGTGTTGAAAACTATAACTAGGTTTGATCTTCATAATGACATGTAATTATGATTTTATGTAATGAGATGTAAATAATAAAAATAAAATTATTATATTGACTTGCTTCATGGGTTTCATGAGCAAGGGATTTTTTTTTCGAGTCAAGACTCCCGTTGAGAGTCTCTATGATTTATTTGTCTTCTAGTCATAAAATATTAGAGTCATTATCATGTAATGAAGTCATGTTACACTTTGTAATATGTCAATATTGTCTATGTAAAGTATCCTCTAAGAACTTGTGATCTATCCTCTTCAAGTTGGCCTACAAACAATGGAAGAAAATGCTATATGAAGTTAGCCTAACTCCAATAGTCAAGTTAGCCTAAAGATCATGTGGAAAGGCATATAAATAGATGTGCTCAGACTCCATTCGAAACAAGAAACTTGACTTTCCTTAGACAAGACAAAAGTGAAAAAATAAGTGTGAAGAAAGCGTTAGAAAGAAGTGTGAAGAGAGGGCAACAAAAGAAGTTTATTCTGGGCATACGAAAAGGGATTATTCTGGACATACAAAAAGGATTATTCTGGGCATACGAAGAAGAATTCTTCTAGGATCTGTGAAGTAGAGTTTCTTCTAGAGGAGCAATGAAAGGTATCTACTGAGGCAACGCAAAGAAGGATATCTTATGGGTAGTACGAAGAAGGGTTTCTTTTGGAGAAACAAGAAAGGATTCTTTTGGGAAGGTCGACGGAAAATACCTAGAGACCGAGATTCTCTAGGGGAAGCCGAGAAGGAGTAGTGAGAAGGATAGCGACTGAGTTTCTCTAGAAGGAGCCGAGGAGAGCAATTCAAGATCAAGATGAAAGGCGAGGAAGAGGCAGAGCATCAAGGTTAGTGACAAGGTTCTTGAGATGATACTAGCGTCAAGGGTCTATGTCAGAGTCTTGGCACTTATTAATTGAAGGTATAGAAGAAGAATTTTGATCAAGTTTTCCTCTCAGGAGGTGAGAGGTTTTGGCCCTAGTTGAGAAGCCTACATACTGTGTCACTTGTCTTTTACTGTACACATTGGTAATTGTCTTGATGAGAAGAAAAAATTAATAAGCTAACAAAGAGAATACTTTAAGTTAAGTAGTAAAATTACTTCACAAGAAATTATCAAATAGAGAAATTGTTAACTTTGAATTCCCTATATTTCTCAACGTGGTATCGGAACTTAGGTGCTGAAGATAAGAAGGGGCAAACAAAGCAAGTAGACACACGAGAATCAAACTTCAAAGAAGGATCAAAATCAAGTCAATGAACACCAAGCAAGAGATATAAATCTTCATCAAACCGAAACCCTAGATCGAAGAATACTCCAAGAAAGATTCTTGAAATTATCTTCAAGAAGGAAGCAGAAAAAAAGACCGAAACCCTAGAAGCACTCTACAAATCATACATCACCAAGGAAGTGGAAGCCTTTCAAATCTAAGGAAGATTAGATCGAAAGGAAATCCTCTCTCTATTGAAGAAAAGGTATCATAGAAGGCAGTCCTCCCTCACCGAAATATTTGAAGTAAGAAGCAGTAAGTTCATCATCAAGTTGAAGATTTGATCTTCAGGAGTAAGTACCTTTTATTATAATACAATCTAGTAAAAATGACTTCATAAAGCTTGTTGGAATATCAAACTTCCTTGTATGGAAAAGAAGGATAGAAATTGTCCTCGAAGCACATGAAGTCATTGATCATGTCAATGGGAAGGTCTCCAAGCCATCTGAAGAACAAGCATTATCCAAGTACATGGAAAGGGATCTCAAGGCTCAAAATATTGTTAAGGAATCTATCAAAGATCCACTCATTTCCTATGTAGCCAAGTTAGAGAGATCTAAAGAAATATGTGATAAGCTGGGAGAACGTTTCTCTAGAAGCATGATAGAAAAGATCATATCACTTAGATCTAATCTACATAAATTGAAGGTGTCAAAGGATCAAGGGATATCGTCATGTCTCTCAAAGACATCTTAAGTAAAGGGACAATTGAAATATCTAGGAGAGATGGTATTTGATAACGAAATGATCTATGTTATTCTAAATGCATTGACTAATGAATAAGGTAACCTCATATCTACTAATGAAGAGGAAGCTATCCCATTCATCAAATTATGGTCTCTCTACAAGGCAGAGGAACACAATATTAAGAAACACAGTGACAAAAGATCAGATAGAAGGGAACAACTAGTGTCAAGACAAAAATGAAAATTTGGAAATTTTGGTACTCCAAAGAAGAAAATGAAGAACATGGCCAAAGAAAGATGTTATGGTTATCAAAATCCTAGGCACTATAGAAAATATTTTCCTAATCGTAAGAGGGACAAGGAAGAAGACTATTCTACAAAAGAAGTGAAAGAACCTGAGACAAAGAAGCGTAAGAAGGAAGAAGAAAAAATATCTCTACTATGACTGAGATGATCTTCTTCATTAGAAGGTTCCTTTTCACTTGTAATTTATAGATAGGAAGTGATGTAAATAACATAGGACGCATCAAATTAGAAAGAAGCACCATGATAGAAGAATTCGAAGAGCTCATGACATGGGAACTAGAAAGTATGTCTAACACAAATCCTACTGATTACAAAGAATATGAAGCTCTTATGAAACCTCATTGATACTTATAGAGAGAAGCAAAAGGTCATCATCGACTGGGATCATCATATTCAATAAACATATGTCAGGTAAGGATATGAAACATCTTCGAGTTTATCTAATGGAATCCTTATCAAAGGATTCACCAATTTAGAAAGGAAAGAAAGGTTTTCATAAGGAATTCCAACTCGTGGGATTCAAGGAATGATGGTATGATGACATAATGGGAAAGCAAGTATGAAGGAAGAAGTTCCTTTGTTCAAATGAAGATGCTACATGAAGTATGGATGACCGAAAGGAAGATAAAGTATGTATGCTTACATAGATTACTATGAAAGTCATGTCATATGGTTGTAGATAATATGGATCAAAATTTCCATCCTGGGAAATTAGATCAAGCGAAGAAAGGATGTCCTCCTCCAAAGGATTGCAACAAAGCATAAATCAAACTAGATGAAATCAACATAATATGTCCTCATATGAATCATGAGGAAACTGACAATAATCAAGGAACTCTGATTGGAAGCTCTTGGGAATGAAGAGTGTGAAAAAAGAGAGGAAGATATATTGATAATATGCAATGATGCTAGAAGGCATTCAACATCCGAAGTCCAAGAATATTTGACTAGAATATCTCCTAGAAGGATGTGAAGACTCTGATAGAAAAAAAAGATACAAGACCTTTGAAAATGGATATTTGTGGGAGATGTGTCAATTTACATGCAGGATGCTAATACTTACAGGAAGATGTCATGGTGAAAGATCATCATAAAGGTAACTTTGATTTGAAGTATTCATTGATTATTTTTGAACTAATATCTAGATGGGCTTATGTAGGACTACCAAAGGGAAATCTGTGGATGACTTCCAAGTGGACCATATAGAAGGATGTAATGTCCCTCCGAAAAATATAGCATGAAAGCAAAATGACATAAAGAAAATCTAGATGAAAAATACGATGGATCACTTTCTAATGAGTTGAGGACATGACTAAATCATGGATAAAAGTGATGGATGATTTGTGCCCTATGTACTAATTCCCAAAAGATGAAGACTCCTTGACGAAGAAGAAATTCATGACATCGAAGGAAGGAGCTCTACAAGCAACCGGTTGTTTCAAGATCTCCACATGAGGAGCTGTGATAGGTCCCTAGTTAAGAGGGAGCCTGAAAATAAGTTTCTTACTTGGAAAAATCCTAAGTAAGGAGCTTAGGTACATTCCTTTGTGATAGGAATGAGTACATTCCTTTAATGGAATATGTCCTCATGGTTTGAAAAGGAGAGATAGACATGTCGTTCTGATCTTCACTTGGGAAGACAAAATGGAGGATTGTGTAATCATTTGGTATTTGTTGCTCTCTGAGGATGAGATAGGGCATCCAATAGTAAGAGTAGTCGTGGATGACCGATATTATTTGTGGGACTGTGGAGTCCAGGAAAAGAATATTCCTCATGGAGCATATCCTGAGAGAACTCGGGCAGCGTATGTTCCAAGAGAGACCATGATGAGTGTGTCCATAAATCATTAGTCTCGCCAACATTGTGCTTTAATCTTGTGGATAGATAGAGTTTTTAGTCAAGGCCTTGCTATATAATGATGTTGGTTGATATGGTGCTATACAGATGAGTTACAAATCTGAATTCTTCTTATGAGAGATTCTTCAGATTGAGAAAGTCCAAGTACCATTATGAATAGCTCCTTAGTTAAGAGGGAGTGTTGAAAAGTGTAACTAGGTTCAGTCTTCATAATGACATGTAATTATCATTTTATGTAATGAGATGTAAATAATAAAAATAAAATTATTATATTGACTTACTTCTTGGGTTTCATGAGCAAGGGATTTTTTTTTTAGCAAAGAATCCCATTGAGAGTCCTTAGGATTTGTTTTGCATCTAGTCATAAATATTAGAGTCATTGTCATGTAATGAAGTCATCTTACACTTTTTAAAGTGTCAATATTGTCTAGGTAAAGTATCCTCCAAGAACCTGTCATCTATCCTCTTCAAGCCGACCTATAAACGATAGAAGAACATGCTAGATGAAGTTGACCTAACTCCAACGGTTAAGTTAGCCTAAATATCATGTGGAAAGGTGTATAAATATATGTACATAGCCTCCATTCAGTACAAGAAACTTGACTTAACTTAGACAAGACAGAAGTGTGAAGAAATGCTTAGAAAGAAGTGCGAAGAAGAGGAAAAAGAAAGGTGTGAAGAGAGGGAAAAAAAATAAGTTTCTTTTGGGCATACGAAAATGAATTCTTTTGGGCATACGAAAAGGATTCTTCTAGGCATACGAAAAGGATTATTTTGGGCATACGAAGAAGGATTCTTATGGGATATATGAAGTAGAGTTTCTTTTGGAGGAGCGAATAAATGTATCTTTTGGGGTAGTTTAAAGAAGGATATCTTATTGGCAATATGAAGAAGGGCTTCTTCTAAACAACAAGAAAGGATTCTTCTAGGAAGGTCAAAGTAAAATACCTAGAGACCGATATTCTCTAGGGGACGCTGAGAAGGAGCAATGAGAAGGATAGAGACTGAGTTTCTCTAGAAGGAGCCGAGGAGAACAATTCAAGATCAAGAAGATAGGTGAGGAAGAGGCAGAGCGTCAAGATTAGTGACAAGGTTCTTGAGAGAATACTAGAGTCAAGGGTTTGTGTCATGGTCTTTGTACTTATCAATTGAAGGTCTAGAAGAATAATTTTGATTGGGTTTTCCTCTTAATAGGTGAGAGGTTTTGGCCTTGGCTGAGAAGCCTACATACTATGTCACTTGTCTTTTATTGTACACATTGGTAATTTTCTTGATGAGAAGAGCACATTAATAAGCTAACAAAGAGAAGACTATAAGTTAAGTAGTGAAAGTACATCACAAGTAATTATCAAACAAAGAAATTGTTAACTTTGAATGCCCTAGATTTCTCAACATCTTGATCTCTAGTTATTCCAAAGCATATCAAATTTCTTGTTTCAAGCATCATGTAACCATATGGAAGACTTACCAAGCATACTTTTATAACCAACTCCTTCTACAATATTCTTGCAGATATGAACCCTATCCTTGAGAAGAGTTACTTAAAATACGCATACCTTTTCTTCCACAAAACCATCTAGCCATCCTTTCTTGAGCGAGACTACTTCTTATCCCCATTGGAGATAGGTTTCTTTTTGCAATAGTAGAAATACCTTTTTCATTCCTTCCACCCTACAAATTGACCATTTGCATCCCTTCATCCCTAAAGAGTATTGTTTCCATACTAGATGGAATATATACCAATCATGTCATAATGCTCTTTCCAAGAACCTTCCAAAATGATGGTTCTTATAGGATCTTGATGACCCCTTTTTGCAAAAATGACTGCCTCTAACATGATGTTAGAAAATTATTTGATGAACAATAATATGCCATATGGACCCAATCTTCTCATTCCTTTTAAACTAGATGGTCTTTCCCAAAGCAAGTAATTGAGTAGATTCTAATTTCTCTACTATCATATTTTTTTATATATGATGCCATGCTTTTACAAAAACCAAGACTTCTTCTAGAGAATGCAACAATGCATGCTACTCTACTTTCTACTTAATAAAAGAAAGACACATTTGATAGAGAACCTTATGTATATGGAGCTTCCTTCAATAGTAAAGATCCTTGGGATCTTCTTGTTTCAGCTTCTTCTCAAATTCTCCCTTTTCTTCAACTATATGGGCTTCACTTCTTTCCTCTCTTTTATTATATTGATTGTTTCAACAATCCCTCTTAAAGTGTCTATACTCATTACATCCAAAGCATTGAATCTTAGACATATCTCTCTTTCTTTTGGACTTTCCAAACTTCCCTTCTTCAACTTCTTGGACCTTGCAATAAAGGCTTGAGACTTTTCATTTGATTTAGTATCCCTTAGGTCCCTATAATACTAGTGTGTTCACCTTATTGTTATTGTTAGTGTATCCCCCTATTTTTATTGTTATATCCATGTATCCGCCATGTTGTTATTGTTGGTCCCCATAGAAGCCCACTATTGTTATTGTTGTGCCCTTACATTATTATTGTTATGTAGGCTTTGATTATATTGCGACCCCTTAGACTCCTATATATACCAAGGAGGTATTATCATGTGAATCATCCAAGAATTGTTCATTTACGTTATTTAAAGGAGGCTTCCCCCTCGAGGAGGCTATTTTTCAAGTCATCGATTTATCTTTTCTCCAATTTTATGAGTTGCTTGCATAGCATATGGTATCAAAGCTTTCGATTTTAAGGTTTTGTTACTTCAAACAAGCCATCGTGACATTTTCACTATAACTATTTTTTATACAATGATTAAAAAGTTGAAATTGTGACCACCTAGAGGTGAAATCTTGGTGAACTTTGTGAGATAATTTCAAATCTTGGTTTACTATAATTTCTAATATATGGCACGAAGAAGTTATGGTTTCTTCATGCTCTAGAATCCAGTCTCAAATAGGTGATCAAGGGAAAATCATCATAACTTTCGCTTCAAGCATCATATTGGAAATTTTTAAAAAGTGACAGAAAGAGCACAAAGTATCAATCTTAGGGCTGAAGGCTGAAACAGTGACACGTAGCAATCCGTACAAATTCTTTATACTGAAATGGTCCATAATCAGGTCATTGTGAGAGATATGGCATAAATTTACCTTGAAAATTACAAACTTGGTATGACTTGTGGCATTAGAAGGAAGACTTAGAGGCTACCAAATGACAAAATTTTAGACCTTGAAGATCCAAAATTATAGATATACAATAGCTTCAATATCGAGCTCCTAAAAGGAAAGAAAAATGTGTATATTTTCTTAAATCTTGCATTACTTTTGTTTGAAAAATTGGTTTGAAGTGATTCAAAGGAAGTTCTACTATGAGTCATGAAGAGGTAGAACTGCAACATGATATATCCAAATTACGGGACCAAGTGCAACACATTTCACTCTCACAAAGAGCAACCAAAGATGAACTAAAAGGGGACATGGATGGCTTAAAAAGGGGCATAGAAGGTTTGAAGGATGGTTTAGAAAAAGAAACGGAAGAATTGAAGGATGGTTTAAAAGAAAATGTGGAACTAATGATGAATGTCAAGATGGAAGGATTGAAAAAGTTGTTGCAAGAAAGGTTTCCGAATGGTGACGAGATAATCTATGAAAATCATGATGAGGACAAAAGGTATATGAATTATGGTTTTAGAGACTCCAACATTGGGTTTAATACCCACCACATTCCACAGATCAATATGAGGAATTTTGATGGCAAGGATCTAGTAACATGGATACTACAAATGGAACAATATTTTGATATCCATGATGTGCAACACACAAAAGGTGCGCATTACATATTTATATTTAGAACCCAATCAATTTGTACGGTATCGATGGATTTGTTCTGTAAACCACTTGTCACTTGGTCAATTTTTATGGAGGAAATGATAACACATTATGAGGATACAAAGAGCAAAACCTTCTTTAGTCAATTGGTAAATCTCAAACAAAAGGGTTCAATGGTGAAGTACATTGAGGACTTCCAAAAATTGAATATTAGGATAATTGATATTCTAGAGGAACATAGGATTGATGTCTTCATAGGGACTTTGAAGGATAACATAAAACATGAGGCTCGCCTTCGGGAATCCGATTCGTTGGAGAAGGCATTCAGGGTGGCAAGAAAAGTTGAAAGAAAAATTATGGCAACAAGGAAGTCTACCACTCAGAACTATAAAGATGGAAGTGTTGCTACTCCTAGCTTTCCACAACCTACAAGGTTGATTCCACAACAATTGGAGTAAAATGGAGAAAAAGGGCTTTGTTATAGTTGTGATAGAAAACACATTGAAGGTCATAAGTGTGCTGAGAAGAAATAATTCTACATAGGTTGTGAAGAGGATGAAGAAAATGAACAAGAAACATTAAAAGAGGACGATATACACTAGGAACCAACCCCTGAGAAACAAGAAATGAATCTAACCATATCATTTAATGCATTGGCAGGAATTACCACTCCTCAAACTCTCAAGGTAGAAGGATATATCAAGAAGAAAAAAGTAACAGTGTTGATTGATTCGGGTAGAACCCATAATTTTGTTCATTGTAAGATAGCCAAGGAATTGAATTCCTTCCTATATCTAGCGCCAAAGTGTCAAGTGATGGTTGTAAATGGAGGAACTATAAATTTCTCTAGAAAGTGTCATAATATTAAGCTAACCATGAGGGAATATATATTAAATATTCCAATGATTTCCATTCCAATGGGTGGTGGTGATGTTGTATTAGGAGTCCAATGGTTACAATGTTTGGGAATGATATCTTTTAATTTCCAAGAGCTTCTCTTGAAATTGTTTTGGGAAGGAAAGGAAGTTGAATTAAGGGGTATCACAAGGAAACCATGAAATATAATAAACTATAATGGCATGGAAAAGCTTCTAAAGAAATAACAATGGGCTGTAATTTCACAATTATGCTCACTAGAGGTTCACACATTGAAATCATCTATTTCTCCATATCTCTAATAAGCCTTGGATAATCATTCCAAGGTATTTGAGACTCCCAAAGGCCTCCCAAATATTCGTGATCATAATCATGTTATTCATTTGATTCCAGAAAGTGTTCCTCCAAACATCAGACCTTATAGATATCCCTATGTCCAAAAGAGTGAAATTGAACGTATGGTTGCAGAAATGCTAGAGGCTGGTATAATTCATCCTAGTCAAAGTTCTTTCTCTTCTCTAGTAGTATTGGTGCAAAATAAGGATGGATCATGGTGTATGTGTATGTATTATATGGAGCTCAACAATCTCATTGTTAAAGATAAATTTACCAATCTTGTCATTGATGAATTGTTGGATGGATTACATGGAGAAATTTACTTCACCAAGAAGGATCTTCATCCAGGATATCATCAAATTATAATGAATACTGAAAACATTCCAAAAAGAACATTTATAACTCATGAGGGTCATTATGAATTTTTGGTCATGCCTTTTGGCCTTACTAATGCACCTTCCACATTTCAAGGTTTGATGAATTCCATTTTCAAACCTTTCCTTAGAAAATTTGTGTTAGTATTTTTTGATGATATACTAATCCTCAACAAGCCTTGAAAGGATCATGTTCAACATGTTGACAGGGTACTCAAACTATCGGAGGAGAAAAAATCATATGCAAAAAACTATAAATGTTTCTTTAGAGTACATGATGTGGAATATTTGGGTCATATTGTGTCTCATGAGGGTGTTAAGGTAGAACCTAACAAAATTAAATCCATTAAGGAATGGAAAATCCCCACAACCATAGAGCATTTTCGAGTATTTCTCGGGTTGACAGAGAATTATCACAAGTTTGTTAAGAATTATGGGAGAATAGTAGCACCTATACCAACATTACTGAAGAAAGATGCATTTTCTTGGGCTTCAGAATCAACTAAGGGCTTTGAACATCTTAACGAGGTAATTTGTCAAGCACCAGCCTTAGCTATGCTAGACTTCAAAAAAAACTTTATTGTAGAATGTGATGCCTCGGGAAATGGAATTGGTGTTGTCTTAATGCAAGACGGAATGCCCATTTTTTTTTTAAATTATCCAATCAAAGGGAAGTATTTACACAAACATCTTTATAAGAAGAAGATGTTGGCAATACTACATGCACTAGAGAAATGGCGACCTTACCTAATGGGAAGGCACTTCAAGGTAAAAATAGATCATGATAGTCTTAAATAATTTTTGGAACAAATATTATCTTTAGAAGAGCAGCAAAATGAGTCACAAAGATGTTGGATTATGACTTTTAAATCATCTACAAAAAAAGGAAGAAAAATGTTGTTACAAATGCATTTTCAAGAAAGAATGAGGATGTGGAAGCATTTCTTTGTGCCATTTCTATTATCCAACCTAATTGGATAACCGAAGCAAGGGATGAATGGAAGAATGACGAAGAGGTGTGGACACTGATTTAAAAGTTGCAGAAATATCTTTGTACATCTGATACATTTAGATGGAAAAATGATTCATTATGGCATAAAGGTTGTTTATATCTTTGTAATAATTCCTAACTCAAGAAAAATATTCTTTTGGAATTGCACACCTTCCCCTTAGGAGGGCACTCAGGATTTTTAAAAACTTACCACAGGGTCAAGAAGGATTTTTTTTTGGGATGGCCTTAAATCCGATATTCAGAAGTTTGTTGCAAAATGTTTGGTTTGCCAACAAAATAAAGTTGAAACAATTAAGGCTTGGGTCTGTTACAACCTTTGGCCATTCCAAGTCATTTTGGGAGGAGGTCCCAATGGATTTTATCATAGGTTTACCCAAGTCTGAAGTAAAGAGTGTTATCATGGTGGTAGTTGATAAACTTACCAAATATGCACACTTTTGTGTATTATCTCATCCTTTTAAAGCCAATACAGTTGCTACTGCATTTATGGAAACAATTCAAAAGCTACATGTAAACCCAAAGATTATTGTAAGTGATAGAGATCCCATTTTAACTGGAAATTTTTGGACAAAATTATTTTCTTGTCTTGGTACTCAATTAGCTCATAGCTCATCTTATCATCCTCAATTTGACCAGCAAATTGAGATAGTGAACAAATGTTTGGAAGGATATATTCGTTGCTTTGTATCGATAAACAAACACATTGAGTCAAGTGGTTACCTCTAGCTGAATGGTGGTATAACACTTCCTTCCATACTACAACAAAAATGATCCAATTTATGGCACTTTATGGATATCATCCACCATCCATCACATCATATTTAAGAAAAAATTCTAAGGTTCAAGCAATGGAAGATCACATTGAGCATCAATAATTTCTCCAACTCTTAAAGGATAAGCTCACTTTGGCACAAAATCGAATGAAACAAGCAAATCAACATTGTAGTGAAAGAAGTTTTGATGTAGGCAACTGGGTATTTTTACGACTACATCCATACAAGAAAATGTCCTTCAAGCAAGCTAAGAAAAAATAATAAATTATCACCCAAGTACTATGGTCCTTACAAGGTGTTGCAAAATATTGGTACTATGACATACATTGGAGCTACCTACATCTTCCCAAGTACACCCAGTTTTCCATGTTTCATGCTTAAAGAAGGTTATATGTGACAAGCTCCTAGTTCAAACAATGTTATCAAAACTTGAGAAAGAAGGAATAATCATAGTTGAGCCTGAAGCAGTCACGGAAACAAGAACCTGGCAGTTATGAAATCAATTAATTTCAGAGTATCTCATTAATTTAAAAAACTTACTCACTGAAGATTTCGCATGCAGGGATGAGATTTTTATACGAAAGCATCCAAAACTTCTCAAGTGTTGAGGACAACACTTTTTTTAGGGGGAGGGGCATGTTAGGTCCCTATAATATTAGTGTATTTCCCATATTTTTATTGTTAGTGTAGCCCCCTATTCTTATTGTCCCATGTATCCCCCATGTTGTTATTGTTGTGCCCCATAAAAGCCCACTATTGTTATTGTTGTGTCCTTACATTATTATTGTTATGTAGGATTTGATTATATTATGACCCTTTAGACTCCTATTTATACCAAGGAGGTCTTATCATGTAAATCATCCAAGAATTTTTCATTTATGTAAAGTAAAGGAGGTTTCCCCCTTAAAGAGGCTATTTTTCAAGTTGTTTATTTATCTTTTCTTCTATTTTATGAGCTGGTTGCATAACATTCTCAGATTATCCCTTTTCTTCAATTATATGGGTTTCGCTTCTTTCTTTTCTTTTGTTACCTTTCTTGTTTTGACAATCCCTCTTGAAGTGTCCATACTCATTCCATCCAAAGCATTAAATCTTGGACTTTTGGACTCTCCAAACTTCCCTTTCTTCAACTTCTTGGACCTTGCAATAAATGCTTGAGACTTTTCATTGATTCAGTGTCATCCTTTACCTTGTTCCTAGATTCTTCCAAGATACATCGAGCTCATAACTCATCAAAAGGTGTAGTATCATTCTTAGAGTAAATACTAGTTGTAAAACTACTCCAATCAGGTGGTGTTGAAATTTGTAACTGGGTTCGATCTTCATAAATGTATTGAAGTCACAATGAAATGTATTTTTCAAAAGAATGAAGAAAATATTTTATTATTATTATTATTATTATTATGACTTACTAAAGCATGGGTTTCATGATTGGGTCATCGTGTTTTAGGTCAAATTCCTTATTAAGGACTTCTAGGATTTATTCTGAGACATTAGAGTCACTGTACATTAAAAAAGACCCTTCTTAGGCTTTCGAATCATGTAAAAAGAATTATTTTTGAGTAAAAAATGAATTTAGTCTCCTCTACACCAAGTCGGCCTCAAGAAGGTAATTCAACCTCCCTAGAAGGCTATATATACAAGGCAGTTTGAATTCATTTGGAGCATCTCATCTCTCTCACACACAGTTCAATCTCTGAAGCTGGAAGCTAGATAAGTGCGAAGTTGGTAAAGGGCTAGAAGAAGAGTTGTAAAGGAGTAATAGTTTCTAGAGGAAGATAGAAGACCTCAAGATCGAAATTTTGGGATGACTCTCACTCACTTCTAAGGTGTATCAAGGGAGATTGAAATTTTCCAATTCTAGTTGAAGTTGTTGTGGCTACTGCCACTGGGTCGAAGCTGTCGTTGATGCTGCTAGGTCGAAGTTTCTTTTGAAGGGTTATCATCTGCAAGAAGGATTGAGGGTTGACTTGGTGTGGATAAAGTCTCTACCTATGTTAGGTCCCTATAATACTAGTGATTACCCCATTACTATTGTAGTTGTATCCCTTATTAATATTGTTCAGCCCCTATTGTCGCCATATTTTTATTACTGCGCCCCATAGAATCCCTTTATTGTTATTTTTGTGGCTTTATATTATTATTGTTAGGTCGGTTGCGTTATATCGTGACTCCATAGACTCCTATATATAGAAAGGAGGTTTTGTTATTTGAATCATCCAAAAATTGTTCATTTGTGTAATGTAAAGGAGGTTTCCCCTTCGAAGAGGCTGAATCCTAAGGCGTTGATTTCTCCTTTCTATCTTTTTGTGAGCTGGTTTCATAACATTTGGTATCAGAGCTTTGGATTCTAGGGTTTCGCTGCTCCAAATAAGTCATCGTGGCATTTCCGCTATAACTTTTTTGCTACGACATTTTAGAAGCTAAAAACAAAACCCATTTGAGAAGACATCGTGCTGAACCTTGTGTCCAAATTTTAGAGTTTTGCGCACTATATTTGCGGAGATATGATCTGAGGAAGTTAGTCTTTTTGCAGACTCCTGAATTACATTCCAAACAGGTGACCTGGGGAAAATCGTCATAACTGTCTCTATAAGCATCGGATTGAAATTATGTAAGAAGGTACAGAAAGAGGATGGATTTTAGTTTCTTGTATATAGTTTTCAGTGCCATAGGTTGAAACAGTGACACGTGGCACTTCATACAAGTTCGCTCTTCTAGAAAGGTCTATAATTAGGTCATCTTGGGAGATTTTGCATAACTCTTTCTTGGAGAATCCAATTTGGATCAGACTAGTGGCATTGGAAAGAGGACGTAGAGGGCTACGACAGATCATAATTTTAGAACTAGATGATCCAAAATTACATAGATATATCAGATTCAATATCAAACTCCTACAAAGTGAAAAAAGGTGTGTATTTTTTTTTTTTTTTTTTTGCTTAAGCTTAGTTTGAAAAATTAGTTTGAAAGAATTCAAAGGGCATAGTAAAGAATTATTATCGTTAATTTATGCCCTGAGGAAAGAAAATGCAAACACCTAGTAAGCAACCTAAAAGCTCTAGCATGACTCATGAAGAAGAGGAAGAAATGCAACATGATATATCAAAATTATGAAACCAAGTGCAACAAGTGTCACTTGCACAAAAAGTAACAGAATCTAAGATGAAAGATGTAGAAGCTAAGATGGATGGCAAGGAAGCTAAGATGAATGGCATCGACGCTAGAATAGATGGCATGGATGATAAGATGGAAGAATTAAAGATAAATATGAATAAGTTGCTACAAGAAATGGTTACTAATGGTGAAACGGTGGTACAAGAAACTCATGATGAGAACAAAAAAAATGTTAATCATGATTCCATAGACTCTAATGTTGGATCGAAGACCCACCACATTCCAAAAATTGATTTGAGGAAGTTTGATGGCAAGGATCCCGCAACATGGATATTATAGATGGAGCAATTTTTCGATCTCAAGAATGTGCAAAACACACAGAAAGGTACGTATTGCAACTTTATATTTGGAACCAAATCAGTTTGTATGGTACCAATGGCTTTGCTCTCGTAAACAAATTATCACTTGGGAAATTTTTACGAAAGAATTGACAGCACATTATGAGGATACAAAAAGAAACACTTTCTTTAGCCAACTGATAAGTCTCAAGCAAAAGGGTTAAATAATGGAGCATATTGAGGAGTTCCAAAAATTGAATATAAGGGTAAAAGGTATTCCAGAGGAGATAATATCCAACATGATGTTCGACTTTGGGACCCTGATTCATTAGAGAAGGCATTCAGGTTAGCAAGAAAAATGGAAAGCAAAATTATGACAACCAGGAAGCATACTAGTCACAACTATAAAGATGGAAGTGTTGTTACCCCTAGCCTTCCACAACCTATAAGGTTGACAACCACAACAATTGGAAGAAAAAAGAGCAAAAGGGCTTTGTTACAGTTTGTGATAGCAAATACACTAAAGGTCATAAGTGTGCTGAGAAGAATTATTCTACATAGATTGTGAAGAGGAAGAAGAAAAGGAGCAAGAAAGGTCAAAGGAAGAGGATATACTCCACGAACAAAGCCTAGATAAAAAAGAAATGAATCTGACCATATCTTGTAATGCATTGACTGGAATTACCACTCCTCAAGCAATCAAGATAGAAGGACAAATCAAGAAGAAAAAGGTAATAGTGTTAATTGATTCAGGAAGTACCCACAATTTTATTCATTGTAAGGTAGCAAAAGAATTGAATTGCTTCCTATATCCAGCACCAGAGTGTCAAGTGATGATTGAAAATGAAGGAACGATAAATTTCTCTGGAAAGTGCAACAATATCAAGCTATCCATGGGAGAATATGTATTGACTAGCCCAATGCTTTCCATTCCAATGAGAGGTGTTGATGTTGTACTACAAGTCCAATGGCTACAATTATTGGGTACAATAGCTTTTAATTTTCAAGAACTTTTCATGAAATTTTCTGCCAAAGGAAAGGAATTTGAATTAAGGGGTATTGCAGGGAAACCAAGAAAGATAATCAGCTCTAACGGTATGAGAAAGCTTCTAAAAAAGGAACAAAGTGGTGTAATTGCTCAATTATGTTCGCTAGATGTTTCCACATCAAAATCATCTATTTCTCCAGATCTCCAAAAAGTCTTGGACAATCATTCCAAGGTATTTGAGACTCCCAAAGGTCTTCCACCTATTCGTAATCATGATCATGCTATTCATCTTATTCTAGGAATTGTTCCTCCAAACATCAGGCCATACAGATATCCCTATGCCCAAAAGAGTGAAATTGAACGTATGGTTGTAGAAATGCTAGAGGCTAGTATAATTCAACCTAGTCAAAGTTTTTTATCTGCTCCAATAGTATTGGTGCACAAGAAGGATGGATCATGGTGCATGTGTCCGGATTATAGGGAGCTCAAAAAGCTCACTATTAAAGATAAGTTTCCCATTCCTGTCAATAATGAATTACTGGATGAATTGCATTGATCAATTTACTTCACCAAGTTGGATCTTCGTTCAGGATATCATCAAATTAGAATGAAGACTGAAGACATTCTGAAAACAACATTTAGAACTCATGAGGTTCATTGTGAATTTTTGGTCATGCCTTTTGGCCTTACCAATGCACCTTCAAAATTTCAAGGTTTGATGAATTCCATTTTCAAACCAGTCCTTAGAAAATTTGTGTTAGTATTTTTTGATGATATACTAATCTACAGCAAGTCTTGGAAGGATCATGTTGAACATGTTGACACGGTGCTACAACTATTGGAGGAGAAACAATTATATGCAAAAAGATCCAAATGTTTCTTTGGAGTACAAGAGGTGGAATATCTGGGTCATATTGTATCTCATGAAGGAGTTAAGGTAGACCCTAGCAAAATTAAAGCCATTAAGGAATGGAAAATCCCCACATCCATAAAGCATCTGCGAGGATTTCTCGGGTTGACAGGGTATTATCGGTTTGTTAAGAATTATGGGAGAATAGCAGCACCTCTAACAACATTATTGAAGAAAGATGCATTTTCATGGACTCTGGAAGCAACAAAGGCCTTTGAACATCTTAAAGAGGCAATGTGCCAAGCACCGGTCTTAGCTACACCGGACTTCACAAAAACCTTTATTGTGGAATGTGATGCTTCAGGAAATGGAATTGGTTCTGTTCTAATGCAAGATGAAAGACCCATTGCTTTTGAAAGTCGTCCAATCAAGGGAAAGTTTTTACACAAAGCTATTTATGAGAAGGAAATGTTGGCAATACTCCATGCACTTAAGAAATGGCGACCCTACCTAATGGGAAGACACTTCAAGGTAAAAAGGATCATGATAGCCTTAAATACTTTTTAGAACAAAGATTATCCTCTAAAGAGCAACAAAAGTGGGTCACAAAGATGTTCAGTTATGACTTTGAAATCATCTACAAAAAAGGGAAGCAAAATGTGGTGGCAAATGTGCTCTCAAGAAAGGATGAGGATGTGGAAGGATTGTTGTGTGCCATCTCTATTATCCAACCAGATTGGATAAACGAAGCAAGGGAGGAATGGAAGAATGATGAAGAAGTATGGGCACTTATTCGAAAGTTACAACAAGATTATAGTACATCTGATACATTTAGCTAGCAAAATGATTCATTATGGTACAAAGATCGCTTATACCTCTGTAAGAATTCGCAACTCAAATTCTTATGGAATTGCACACTTCTCCCTTAGGAGGGCACTCGAGATTTTTAAAAACTTACCACAGGGTTAAGAAGGAAATTTTTTGGGATGGCCTTAAATCGGATATTCAAAAGTTTGTGGCAGAATGTTTGGTTTGCCAACAAAATAAAGTTGAAATAATTAAGACACCGGGTCTATTACAACCTTTATCCATTCCAAGCCAACGTTGGGAGGAGGTTTCAATGGATTTTATCACAGGTTTACCCAAGTCTGAGTGAAAGAGTGTCATCATGGTGGTAGTTGACAGACTTACCAAGTATGCACACTTTTGTGCATTATCACATCCATTTAAAGCCAGTACAGTTTCTACTGCATTTATGGAAACATTTCAAAAGCTACATGGAAACCCAAAGATTATTGCAAGTGACAAAGATCCCATTTTCACTAGAAATTTTTGGACAAAATTATTTTCTTGTCTTGGTACTCAGTTAGCTTATAGATCATCTTATCATCCTCAACCTGATGGGCAAACTGAGATCGTAAACAAATGTTTGGAAGGATATCTTCGTTGCTTTATATCTGATAAACAGACACAATGGGTCAAATGGTTGCCTCTAGTTGAATGGTGGTATAACACTTCCTTCCATATAGCAATAAAAATGACCCCATTTATGGCACTTTATGGATATCAACCACCATCCATCACATCATATTAAAGAGAAAATTCTAAGGTTCAAGCAGTGGAACATCACATCGAACATCAACAACAAGTCCTCCAACTCTTAAAGGATAACCTCGTGTTGGCACAGAGTAGAATGAAACAACAGGCAGATCAACATCGCAGCGAAAGAAGTTTTGTTGTTTGTGATTGGGTATTTCTACGGCTACAACCATATAAGCAAATGTCCCTCAAGCAAGCTAAGAAGGATAATAAATCATCACCAAAGTATTATGGTCCATACAAGG
>APFE030154082.1:145494-193153 GCA_000404065.3 Pinus taeda | reverse complement strand
ACATGGGAGGATGAAATTTTATACAGAAGCATCCAGAACTACTCAAGCATTGAGGACAACACTTTTTTGAAGGAGAGGGGCATGTTAGGTCCCTATAATACTAGTGATTACCCCATTACTATTGTAGTTGTATCCCTTATTAATATTGTTGTGCCCCTATGGTCCCCATATTTTTATTACTGTGCCCCATAGAATCCCTCTATTTTTATTTTTGTGGCTTTATTATTATTGTTAGGTCGACTGGGTTATATTGTGACTCCATAGACTCCTATATATAGAAAGGAGGTTTTGTCATTTGAATCATCCAAGAATTGTTCATTTGTGTAATGTAAAGGAGGTTGCCCCCTCGAAGAGGCTGAATCCTAAGGCGTTGATCTCTCTTTTCTATCTTTTCGTGAGCTGGTTTCATAACAATCTAGGTCTAAATCCTTATATTATCTCAAGAAACTATTTAAGGAAGAATGGTTTACTAGGTTTTCACCTAGATATGGGTTTTGTCCTAGCTATCTGCCTACATATGTTGTCCTTGTGTTATTGTTTTGGTAATTGCTTGATGAACATAAAGATAAAAAAATCACAAGTAATTATCTATATAAGAAAATATTTCTGCCTTTCTGGTTTTTTAACAAGTAGCAAAGCATTTAATACACATGTGGTCATTTCAGAGCCGGAAATAGTTTCCCTAAGCCATTGCAATTTTCTCTTATTTGTGAGATCTTCACGAGATAAGGGGCCATGCCTTCATCCTTTGACTTCCTTATTCTATATAGTTGATTCCTCCAAGGAATCTTTTGACTTGATGTATTTATGGAGTACAACTTTACTAGCATATCATACATAGCCTTGGATGTCTTAAAATCAACAAAAAATGGAACAAGATGATATTTTATAATTCAACAATGATTATTTGTGCCCTTACTTCTCCATCCTTCTATTTTTCTAACTCTTGAGTCTTCTCTTTGTTTGGTACAACTACTTGACTAGGGACATATTCCATGACTTCATTTTCAGTGAGTGTTATTGTAACATGCATTGTCCATTGTTTATAACATTCATTTTTCATTCAAGAATCTTTGAAAATACTTTAAAAAAAGAGACAAAGAAAAAGGAGTGGTATATCAGAAGTCAATGGTTATATGGGTGCATGTATATATATATATATATGTATCGCAAAACAATCGAAAATCAAAATACAAAGGAAATGAAGGAAAAGGTTGAATTTTAAAGAAAACAAGTGTTAAAACATTTAACACCAGACCCAAAAATATGATATGCTACGTTTAAAAGTTCAGCGGGTCCGTAATATGGATGGTTGGCACCACGGATAAGCGCCAATTGCGATTACCGATTGGGTTCCAGACCCGAAAATTTATATGCCATATTTTATAACATCGGCGGGTCCGCGATAATATAAAATGCTTATATTATATACATATGCCCTCACTGATTGTGACTTGTGATAGCGGACCCGAAATGCATATAGGTTATGCTTTATAAACCGGGGGGTCCGTGTTACCGCATAAATTCTTAATATATATGCAGGTGTCTATGCCGATTGTGATAAGGGTAAGCTAGACTCGAAAGGTATATACACCATAGTTTAAAGTTCTGTTGGGTCTGCCACGCCACAGAGCTTTGAACATTACAAACCACCGATTGTGACTTTATATAACAGACCCGAAATATTATATATCTTGTTGTAAAGTTCCGGTGGGTCCGCTATATTGAAAAGTTTTCATATGCGTTGTAATCATGCATTTTTAATATATTTCTATTATAAAGGGATTATAAAAGAAATAAGCGTCGATTGTGATTTATAAGGGTAATTCAATGTAATGCTAAATAGGTGGATGCAATAAGTTTATTAAAATAGGTTAATACATTTTTAGTTCCACTTTGACTGTTTTACATTACTTTGGCTGTGTAAATAGGAAAATCAATGTTAAAGCCAGATTTAAAGAAGGCAACAGCTGGTCAAATTTCTTAATGTTCTATCCAGTCGAAATGCGCCAGATACATGTGTACGCCGGGTTATGCATAAATTAAACACAAGTTTGTTATGATTAAAGCAGGTTAATTACCATTGAGGCACCTTCAGAGGAATTCAATAACGGATTAAGCAAAGCGAGTCAACAGTTGTCATCTCCTTCTAGACTCAGTTTTGTTCTTGCTATTCCATGTTATTCAACGTGTTTTTTTACCCTCTGTAAATTTTGTAACAATTTTATTTCATATAGTTAGAAAGCAATTAGATAGGTTTCAGAAATCAATAACTGTTCCACAATGTATAAAAGTGGAAATGTTTACTAAGAAAGGGTTGGAATTTCGGAGAACCTGGCCACTGTGTTCTTGATAACATCATTGATTAATGAAACAAGCAGGAGTTTCCAGGAGTTGTTTTATATGATTTTGTAAGTTTCTCTGTCATGTATCATGTAATGTTTTCTTATTTTCAAGTGTAGTAATGAAGTAGCAAGTTAAAATCCCTTAAAGAGCGCTCCTATACTTGAAGTCCTCATGTCCTTCCAAGTTGTAGATAATAGTTTTTGTGAAAGACCAACATATTATTTATGATTTATTTCTTATTATCGTAATTCCTCTAAGTTACAGATAATAGTGCTTGTGAAAGATCATCATATTTTCTTTAACTTCACTTTCAAACTTTCCTCATATATCATTTATATTTAGTAACAAATGGCATTCTGAGATGTTCTAGTCATACATGTATTAAGATTCTAAGGCCAAGTTTTCCAAGTCCTTCATTTGGGAATATAATAAATAGTAAGTGACAATAAATAATATTTATTAATGTCTTAAGCACAATTTCCCTACAACCAGGAAATTGGTTTCTTAAGGAACAACATTAATTGGTGTCATTGCCAGGGAGAGAAGACAAGAAGGTTTTTCCCTTGGTTTCAATATTTTCCTCTAGTTGTTCAATGAGGAGGAAATATTTGGCTATTTTGTATCAAAACAATAACTCTAGCTTCAAGAAGGCCCCATACAAGATCAGACACTTCACAAAAGAAAGTTCAAGCTCTTTTAGATCCTGAAAGGTTATTTTCTAAGAGGGTTGAAAGGTCTAAGATTCTAATTACACCCATTCTTACATTGTCTGCATCAGGGAGAAATTCACTTGAACATTCTTCTGGTAAAGAATCATCTTTTTCATCATCTTAATTTCAGGAACCTAGCTATCAAGAGAAATATTTTGAATCTGTTACTTTTCATTTACCCGCTGTAATTATTCAACCTCGACCAATAACCACATTACTTCCTTTGCACAGTCCATTTACCTCTCAATCAAGTTCCACATTTGTAGGTAATAAAAGTTCAGTAAACATAGCAGCCCCTGCGTTCCTAGTGAATAGGTATGCACCTCTTCAACTATCACAACCTTACAATCAAATGCTAGAGGATTACCTTAAAATTCTTCCTCGTTTTTTAGAAGAAGATGAACAAACAACAGAGAATCATGTAGTAGTATTTTGTAATTTTGCATAAATCCTAAATGTTGAACATTTAGATGTTGTTTTAAGACTTTTTGTTTAGTCCTTAGGTGGAGAAGTAAGGAAATGGTTCAAAGGACTTCCCAATAATACTATTCCTTCTTGGGAAGAGATGGAACGTGTGTTTATTTTGAGATGGGGAGAAAAAAGAGACCATGGATATTCATTTATAGAATTTAATGCCATAAAGAAGAAGTTTGATGAAATTGTACCTGAATTTGTCAGAAGATTCAACAAACTGTACAATAGTCTCCTAGCAAAGATTAAGCCTCCTCCTGCTGGTGCGAAAATAACTTTTGCAGGGGCTTTTGAATCAAACTTTGGATTTACATTAAGGGAAAGGAGAGCTCCAACCCTTGATCAAATCCAAACAGATGCCTTAGAGGTCGAAGCGAATCTGGTGGTTGTAGGAAAAGCACCAGAAACACAGCTTTCCCAAGACAAAGGAAAGGCAAAGATAGAGTCCTCTCAAAGTCAATCATTGGAAGATATGTGTAATATAATTAAAACCATATCAGATAAGGTAAATAGGTTAGAGTTAGAAAATAAGAACTCTCAGAGACAAACATAGTTTAATAAGAACCTTAATCCCCAATTCAGAAGACAAACTTTGCAAATTTTGCAAAAGGAAAGAAAAGATCAAAATCAAATTCAAGTACCATTGTACATAGAAGCAGATCTTGGTGAAGAACAATCTAAAGATCAAATTTCTACATTATATGCAGTTGATGAAGATGAACTCGGCATTGAAGGAGAATAGTATGTGTATGACGAAGTAGATGCTATTCATAATGAAAATGAAATTGATGAATATTGGAAACAATTCTTTGATTTTATGCAAGTTGAACTACAGAAGAAATATGACTTGAGATCTAGGAAACAATCCAGAAATCAAGAAAATTAAAGTGAGCAACAAGTTTCAACTTCCTCACCAAAGGGGACTCCACAAGCATCTCGGCTTGCAAAATAAGTAGATAAAGGAAAGCAGCAGAAAATTGCAAATGGCAAGACAGATACTTCGAGGTGAGTCTTCCCAAGATCAAACTGGAAAAATTCCTTTGGAGAAACTTGTTTCAATTCCTCAAATCATTCTAGTCATGAAGAAAGGTGAAGATGAGAATGAAAAGATTGCTAAACAGGATCACTCATTTAGTCTTACCAAGGAGTTGGAAAAGGTAAGAATACAAGTTCCCCTTGCAAAATTGGCAAAAACACCAACTTATCAAAAGGAGATTGCTGAGTTTGTTAATTTAAAAGAGAGTGAGAGTAATACTGTAAATCTGCAAGAAGATAAACCAATAGTGGTTTTTGGCCCACATGTAGAGGAAGTAGATTCTTCAATACCTCCGTTTTATATTTCCCTATTGGTTCATGATTTCCTTTTACATAATTTCATGTTTGATTTGGGGGTTTCACATAATCTTATGCCTTTATCAGTGATGAAGGAACTAAATTTACAAGTGACCAAACCTTACAGAGATTTGTATTCTTTTGACTCAAACAAGGTCAAGTGTCTGGGGGTTCTTAAGAATCTGGCAGTGTCATTAGGCCAAATACCAGCTAGAAGCTTGGTCATGGATGTTGTAGCAGCAGATATTCTTGCTAGATTTGGAATACTTCTATCTAGGTCCTGGGGCGCTAAATTGGGAGGTGTTTTGAAGTTAGATTTTACATATGCTGTTATACCAGTTTTTGGTGGGGAGGAGAGGAGATTGCACAGAGAAAATAGGTTTGTAAAAACAATTATAAAAACGGAGCAAGCAACTCACCTGTATATAGTCAGGAGAAGGATGATTTTGCTTGTTTCACACAACATGATAATGTAGAGCTGGCTGAAAATAATCAAAAGCAACTTGCTTCAGCCAATGTAATTACAAAGCTATAAACAGAAGAAGTGTGGAAATGTTTCTTTGACGAAGCTTACTCCAAGGAAAGAACAGGTGTTGGTTTTCTTCTAATTGCACATGGAGGTAATGTGTTTCCTTTTTCTTTCAAATTAGAGTTCGAGGCAACTAACAATGTGACAGAATATGAGTCCTTGATTATTGCACTACAAATAGCCAAACAGATGGGAGTCAAGTCAATTTCTGCTTTTGGAGATTTGGAGCTAATTATTAAGCAGATAAAGGATCACTGCCAAACAAAGCATCCTAGACTTCGGGCATACAGAAATGAGTTATGGGATTTGATTGAAAATTTCTTTGAAGCTTTTAACATTCAATTCATTCCAAGGGATGAAAATAGATTGGCAAATTCATTGGTTGTCACTGCTAGCACTTTCAAGCCTCCTATTAATCCAAGATTAATATATGAAGTAGAAATGAGATATAGACCTTTTGTTCCTGATAATGTTAAGAATTGGCAAGTTTTTGAAGATGACCAGCAGATTAAGGAGTTTTTGACTATGGTTGAAGAGTTCTAGGGTGCAGAAATTGATCAAGACGAAGAAGAGACAACATAAATTGTAGGGGCCAATGGTTTTAAAGGTTCAATAGTAAATAAGAAGATTTTTCAATTGAAGGATAATTTTCTGCCAAAGGGTCTTGTTCCTCTTGAAAGGCTTTTTAATTCCAATGATGTGGTTGTGGACTCAGGGAAAATCTCATAGGATGAACATTTTCAGGATCAAAACATTGGAACTCAGGAGAATCCAAGTTAGTCAAATTATACGCTAGAGTTCCACCTAATTTTGAAGAAAGATATATTAAACTTTTCAAGAATTATGTTGATGTCTTTGCATGGTCCTATGAAGATCTCAAAACTTATGATGTAAATATTATTCAGCATAAAATCCTTTTGAAGGAGGGGGTTAAACCCTACAAACAAAATCTTAGGCAGATAAACTCTTTGCTTCTACCATCAATTGAAAAGGAGGTCAAAAAGTTGCTTGATGCTAAAATCAGTCCCACTCAGATATTCTGATTGGGTGGCTAATCTAGTACTTGTGAGAAAGAAAAATGGAGAAATAAGGTTGTGTGTTGACTTCAGAAATCTAAATAGAGCTTCTTTGAATGATAATTATCATTTGCCTAAAATGGATCATGTGCTGCAAAAGGTAACAAGATCTTTTAGAATGTCAATGCTAGATGGATTTTCTGGTTATAACCAGGTGGCTGTGGACAAGGAGGATCAAAAGAAAACAACGTTCACAATTCCCTAGGGAACATTTATGTATGCCAAAATGCCTTTCGGATTGATGAATGCAGGAGCTACATTTCAAAGGGCCATGGACATCGCCTTTGTTGGAGATAAGTTTGTAGTAATATATTTGGATGATATACTATTTTTTCTAACTTTGATGAAGAATGTTCAGATCACTTGAAAAGAACTTTTGATAAATGTAGAAGATTTGGACTTTCTACAAATCCCAAGAAATCAATTTTTGCTCTGGAGGAAGGAAAAGTGTTGGGACACATTGTTTCTAGAGGACTGAAGATAGATCCAGCTAGAGTACAAGCTATGCAAAAAATACCATTACCCAGAAGTAAAAAGGATATTCAAAAGTTTCTAGGAAAGATAAACTCCCTGAGAAGATTTGTATCCAATTATGCAGAAATCTTGAAAGAAATCACTAATATGTTGAAGAAGGAGAATGAAGTGCACTAGACTAGGGAAGCTAAAGAATCATTTTCTAGAATTAAAGAGGCATTGCAGGCAACTCCAGTCTTAATCAGCCCTGATTATCGGAAGCCTCTCCAAGTTTTTTCATTTGCCTCATCAAGTTCGATAATTGTTGTCTTACTGCAGAAGAATGATGAAGGGAGAGAGCTGCTAGTTGCATTCTTCAGTAATATTCTTAGAGATTCTGAGTTGAAACATAATATTCTCGAGAAGCAGGTGTATGCCTTGGTAAAAGCCCTAAAATCTTTTAGAACTTATGTGCTACAGTCCCAAATCATTGCTTATGTGCCAAGTGCTACAGTGAAAGACATATTATACAGGAAGATGTAGAAGGTAGGAGAGGAAAGTGGATTGTCAGGATCCAAAAATATGATTCGGACATAAAACCCACAAAGTTGGTAAAAGGACAAGGACTGGAAAAAATGTTAACAAAATCAAACTTTCAGGCGTTGGGAATTAACTTATTAGCACCTGTAGATGAAAAAGCAGCTGAAGAAAATGAAGGAAAGCAAGATCCAGGAATGAAGATCAGGTATAAATTCTTATGTTCAGAATGGTATAAACATATAATTCATTATTTTTGCTTTCTTTCTTACCCTCAATCCTCAGACAAAACAAAGTATAGGGCACTAAAGATTAAGGCACAACCATATGTGATTGTGGAAGGAAGATTGTACTGGAAGGATCCTGCTGGAATTCTATTACTGTGTTAAACAGAAGATGCATTTACAGAAACAATCAAATATTATCATGAGGGGCTTTGTGGGGGACATTACAGTTGGAAAGTAACTGCACATAAGATCCTTCAGGCGGGATTTTATTGGCCTACCTTATTTGATGATATCTATAAGTTTGTTAGAAGCTGTCAAAAGTGTTAGATTTTTGCTAGAAAGAAGAGATTAGCTCCTTTACCTTTAATTCCAGTCTTTATAGAGGAGCCATTTAGACAATGGGGATTGGAATTTGTTGGAGAAATCAATCCACCCTCAAGAAGACAACATAGATGGGTTCTCATAGCAACATATTACTTCACTAAATGGGTAGAGGCAATTCCTACTAAGAGAGAAAACGATTAGATAGTGATGAAATTCTTGTAAGATAATTTTTTCAACAGATTTGATGTCCCGTTAAATTTATAACAGACAACACTCAAGTCTTCAACTCAAGTAAGTTCATCGTTTTTTGTCAGAAGTATTATGTCATTTTGTCTCATTCAACAGCTTACCATCCTTAGGGTAATGGATTAGCTGAGTCTACTAACAAAACTTTGATGAAGATCCTTAAGAAAACCATTGCAGAAAATCAAAGAGATTGGGATTCTAAGTTAAACATTCCTCTGTGGGCTGCAAGAGTAACTACAAGAAGATCTATAGGGAAATCACCTTTTGAATTAGTATATGGAACTCAAGCTTTGTTTCCAAGTCAACTTGTGAAACTAGTGATTGCGATGATTCAGGAGGCGAAGTAAGAGCCAAATGCTTTGGTAAGAAGAATAAACAAAGCGGTGGAGCTTAACGAAAATAGGGACAAGGGACAATTTGATTACATATCAATCCAAAATGAAAAATATTTTTGATAGAAAAGCCGGGGAAATCGACTTTAAAGTTGCAGACTTAGTGATCCAAAAATGGATCCTAGGTAAACCTCTAAGTCTAAAAGACTTCATGTAAGAGGTTAAAGGTTCCAAATGGCATACATCCTTTGTAAATCAGAGGAAAATGAAAATTGTAGGCTGCTCTTAGAAATAGTCTCATTGCAGGGATCCCTCCATTCTGAATCCAACGCAACTTAAATGGGCAAAAATGGACTTCAGATGGGAAAGCTATCATTAAAGAGGTTGCATTTTTTCAAAGGAAAAAGAGGCAAAATCCATTAAATAATGGGTCTAAAAACCCTCTAAGTCTTCCAAATCTCCCTAAAGGGCAAGAAGTCTTGGACTTATCGGATTACACTATCGGGTATTTAAAACATGAATAAAACCATGAAAATAATGCTTGAACAGTGGTTGCACAGGAGCCTTCGGATCTAGCCGATCAACGGTCCAAATCTGATCGGCATGTCGCATTGGCGGTAACAAGCGGATCGACAATCGTAATCGACGAAGGTAGTGAGGGGGGGGACAGTTGGAGGCATAGCGCGATGGGACCGGGCCGATGCGATACTGCGATCGCCGATATTGGCAAATCGCGATTGGCGAACAATGGAGCAACCATACGTTATATGCACGATGTGATGTACGGACCTGACAGGATGGTAAACAACATTGGATATATATTGAAGTCCGTCAAAAGGTCATTTTACATGCATTTTCGCATATTTCGTTTAATAAAGGAAAAGCGAAAGGAAGCAATATGCGATGTAAACCGGATCCTAAAGGGTTCCAGAATGAAAATGTATAACATTTGAAATCTGCCAAAGCCATTTTTACATTAATTTTCATTGTTTCAATGTACTTTAAAATACAAAGGGGAAACCTTGGAGCAGGCCAATTGCAATATGCAATAGCAACTCCCAGGCAGATCCAATTGGAGTTTAGGGTGCAGTTATGAATATTTCAAGTCTGGATGGAAAGTGCTTTGCGGATTTTTCCGTGTATTGTAGCGTTCTCTGTGTAAAACACAAAACCACTGTTCTTAAGGGATTTCACGCACCGATGCCCTCATCCATTACGGAACAAGTGGCCGCCAGCGCAAAGGGTGTTATGCAATGATTATTGAACGCCAAAGAAGGGATTCGAGCAAATTGTGGCAGGAAGACAGAAAGCCCGAGAGGCATAATGAACAAGCAACGCAATTTTGGCTTTTAAGCCATGAATCTCAAAGACAAAGGGCTATTGGGTTGTTGAGGGGTGTTGTTGTTAATCCTTGAAGGGTTTGCTGTGGAAGCAAAAGCCAAAAAGGAATTCAAGGTGAAAGAGGCAGCGCGGAAGCCAAAGTGACAACGCAGAAGCTAAGGGAGTCACTTGGAGTTCAAGTGAAAAACCCAAAGGGAGAGCTGTAAATAGTTAGAGGGCCAAGAAGCAAGAGCAGAAGAGCCAGAGCCAAAGAGCCAGAGTCAGAACCAAGAGCCAGAACTAGAGCCAAAGAGCCAGAGTCAGAGCCAAGATCTAGAACCAAGAGCCAAGGGATTAAATGGTGTTTGAACCCGTTGTTTTTGTGTAGAAGAGCAGGAGTTGGGCTAGTTGAGTTGACTAAAGCTTATGGAGATGTAGCCCAAGAGTTATGGGTGAACTCCTAATTAAATTGTTGTCTCATGTGTTTGTTTATTGCTGCATTATTCGTTGTTATATGCATTTATATATATGTTCAAGCACATTTAAATATCATCATACACAATAGATTTTAAAGAAAATAATCAGTTGAAAACAAATATAAGCATATGCCTATATTTTCAAGCATTTCTTAATTCCGCATTGGTTAATTATTAAAGACTTGGGAATATTCAAGCTTTGGAAGTGGGAGAGGTTCTTGTAAGCTAGACAAGAACCTTGAGAGCCCCATTTTCAGATCACTTAGTATTGAGATGGGATACAAGAAGAGAGGATAAGGGTAAGCATGGGAAGCTTGATCCTCTCTGGTATGGTCCTTTTAGAATTTCTGAAGTGAGATCCAATAATACCTTCATCCTTGAAAATCTTGATGGTGAGACTCTACAATTGCTTGTTAATGGGCAATATTTAAAACACTGCTTCCAGTTCTAAGGAGTAAACATCATTTCATTGTGAATACCGAAGTGAAGTCATTATACAAATGCCATAGTATTTCAGTTTATGTAGAGCAATATATGATTCTATGCCCGAGGTGAAGGCACTAATCTGCGGTTCATAGTGCTTCTGTGGCAAAAGTACTATCCCCAGGTGGAGCCAGATGTTGTAACATGCATTGTTCATTGTTTATAACATTCATTTTTCATTCACGATTCTTTGAAAATACTTTAAAAAAAAAGAGACAAAGCAAAAGGAGTGGCATATCAGAAGTCAATGGTTATATGGGTGCATGTATATATATATAATATAATATATTAATATTATATTGCAAAACAATCGGAAATCAAAATACAAAGGAAATGAAGGAAAATGTTGAATTTCAAAGAAAACAAGTGTTAAAACATTAACACTGGACCCAAAAATATTATATGCTGCATTTAAAAGTTCGGCGGGTCCGCAATATGGATGGTTGGCACCACAGTTAAATGTCAATTGTGATTTATATGGGGAAGTCAACGTAACGCTAAATAGGTAGATGCGATGAGTTTATTAAAACAGGTTAATACATTTTCAGTTCCGCTTTCACTGTTTTACATTGGTTTTGCTATGTATACAGGAAAATTAGTGTTAGAGCCAAATTTAAAGAAGGCAGTTGATCGATTTTCCTGCTGTTCTGGCCAGTCGAAATGCGCTAGATACATGTGTAAGCCAGATTATGCAAAAATTAAACACAGGTTTGTTATGATTAAAGCACGTTAATTACCATTGAGGCACCTCCAGAGGAATTCAACAACGGATTAAGCAGAGCAAGTTAGCAATTGCCATCTCCTTCTAAATTTAGTTTTGTTCTTGCTATTCTATGTTCTTCAAGGTGTTTTTTACCCTCTGTAAATTCTGTAGCAGTTTTTAGGTGTTTTTTACCCTCTGTAAATTCTGTAACAGTTTTTAGGTGTTTTTTACCCTCTGTAAATTCTGTAACAATTTTTTTTTCATATAGTTAGAAAGTAGTTAGATAGGTTTCAGAAATCAATAACTATTCCATAATGTATAAAAAGTGGAAACATTTACTAAGAAAGGGTTGGAATTTTGGAGACCCTGGCCACTGTGTTCTTGATAACATCATTGATTAATGAAACAAGCAGGAGTTTCCAGGGGTTGTTATATATGATTTTGTAAGTTTCTCTGTCATGTATCATGTAATGTTTTCTTCTTTTCAAGTGTAGTATGAAACAGCAGGTTAAAATCCCTTAAAGAGTGCTCCTATATTTGAAGTCCTCATGTCCTTCCAAGTTGTAGATAATAGTTTCTGCGAAAGACCAGCATATTATCTATGATTTATTTCTCATTATCGTAATTCCTTTAAGTTACAAATAGTAGTCCCTATGAAAGATCAACATATTGTCTTTAACTTCACCTTCAAACTTTCGTCATTCATCATTTATATTTAGCAACAAATTGCATTCTAAGATGTTCTGGTCATACATGTATTAAGAGTCTAAGGCCAAGTTTTCCAAGTCCTTCATTTGGGAATATAATAAACAGTAAGTGACAGTAAATAATCTTTATTAATGTCTTAAGCACAATTTCCCTATAGCCAGGAAATTGGTTTCTTAAGGAACAAGTGCTAAGTCAATCGTCTTCTTCCATGCAAGGAAGTTTTTTGATCCAACAAGCTTCTTGTTTTCCTTGCAAAATGTAGCCATATGATTTGCATATTGAGACATAGAAGACAATATGACACTTGTCAACCAAGAGTCCTCACTTTTGATGATGGTTCTAGCTATCTTGATGTTTTCAAGACCTTACAAGGAGACTTCAAAGATGCCCTAGAATGATGACTTATAGGATTCCTTCAACAATGGCGTCTTTGATCAATTTCAAGGAGTGAATGATGATCCCAAAATTCCTTGATGCTACATCTTCTTTGAGATGACTTACTAGAGAGTCTTCAACAAGAGCTTATCCTTTCTTCCTTCAATGAGAGCTTGATCCTTCTTAAGATGATGAAATCCTTGATACAATAATCTTTCTTCTAGGTCAATAGGTCTTTTTCTTCTTTCCTCGTGTCCTTTTGCAAATGAACCCTTTGACAAACAAACCCTTCAAAATGATCTTCAAGTTGCCTTCTCTTGTTCACCTTAGCTCCGAAACCATGTTGGAAAATATAGTAGGGAAACTATTAGTTCAAATTCTCCTTAACCTTAATAATTTGCTTGTGAACTTTAGTTATCTTCTTATGTTTCTTTATTAGATCTTTTCATCAAACAATTATCGAGAGAAAAACAATAACGACAATGGACACAAGATATAGGCTCTAAGCTAGGGCAAGACCCCTCCAGGGGAAAACCCTGAAAGAATCTCTTATTTTCTTATAGAATTTGCTTCAAATGAGAAAACCAAGACCCAAAACGCTAGACCAAGTCGTCCGAGCAAAAAGTCATCCCTCTAAGAAGGCCTTCCAATGAGGTCAAAGATTAACCAAGTCAACAAGAGTCAATCTTTCTTCAACCAACTTCCAGCTTCAGCGTCGCCCCCCAGCTTCGAACTTGCAACTTAGACCTGCAATTTGTGGTCTTGTATTAGTTGCAGAAACCCTAGTTCCTTAGCACACGTGAGAGAATAAGGCCCTAAAACAAACTTTGCTTCTTCTTCTTGATTTCTCCTTACTTCCTTGGCCTTTGCTCTAGCTTCCTTGATGTTCCCAACTTCAAATCAAACTTTTTTCTTGGTGAGATCAAATTAATGACCAAATGAGGTCGAATCTGCTTCTATATATAGGCTTTCCATGAGGTCAAATATCCTTCTTTAGTCTAACTTCTTGCTAGCAGGGAAAACTTGTGCTAAGAGGCTTGCAGGTTTTTCTAGACTCATAATTCATATTTATTACATGTTACAACTAGCTCAATAGGGTCTTATACAAATGACAAGGACTCTCTTGCCTCAAAAAAATATTATTTTTACATGACAAACCCTATGAGCATGAAATGCATGCTTGACCTAGAAGACCAATAAAATGAAGCATGAAACCCATGCTTAAAAGTAATATTTCTCTTTCTTCTTTTTCTTGTAACATAAGATATACATAATGACATGATTACATAGACAATTATGAAGACCAAAACTAACATTTTCCAAAAAACGCATGCAATTGAGTGAGCGGATCCAAAGTATATTCAACATTGAGACCCATAAGCAAAGCTGAGAGTGGTTTACCTAGATTCCATTGATTCAATGACTTTGTGACATATCCAATAGGAATTCAAAGACATTTTTTTTCATACTTGTAAAAGATAAAAAGGAAAAGTTTCTATAACTTATGATGCAAATAAACATGTTAGATTTTAAAAATTATCAATTTCTAATATTGTTACTTACTAGAATATTGAGGTTTCTTAGGCAATATTTTTGTTTTGATTTTTTAAAACACATAAGATGGTTAGGTGAGGGAAATTTGAGATACACAAACTGATAGCACTGCAATCCTGTCTCCAATTGCACAACAATGTTTTAATATAAAGCCTTCCCCTGTATAATGCATACATATATCTATGAATATTATTTCAAGTACAAAGCTTGAAGTTCAATACTAAGGTTTTGGTATAGGTGTCATCCCCCATACTAATAATAAAAATTCACTCCTATACTGCATCAACGTTTAATGAACTCTAATCATTAACACTAAAGTTGCTTTGTTTCAAGTTTTGTTGTTAGTCGATTATATTGTAGATATTAGGTGTGATCTCTCGAATTTGCACCATATCCTATTATAGTTTCCACTCTTAATATGTCTGATAAGTTGTGATGTCCTGAAAGTGAAGTATTTCTGTTACTAAATTGCTGGCCCTTTGATATAAGGTTGCATTATAGGAAAAATATTGTCTTATTAATTTACTTAGTAAATTAGTCTAAATGGTCGTTCGATTTAAGGCTGCATGTATAGAAGTATGAAGTGAATCTATCTTTATTATTTTGACAATAGGAAAGATCGAGATGTTAATAATAAAAAAATTAATGCTTTGATATAGATTAATGTAAGATTCTGAAAGATGGCATAGAGTGGTCTGATTGCCCATTCTTAATTATATGCCCAATGCAATTCAATTTATGTTTCATATTCAACTTCATCCATGATCCCTGCTTCTTAGGTGGAGCGCAAGTGGATCTATATTAGGTGCACAGCAGGCTCTGGTTCCTTGTATATTAGTAGGCAGGTAATAAAAGAATGCAGGCAGGCAGTCCACATATAATAACTTGGCACCATCCAATGATTCAAATAGTCTTCTAGAAACTTGTAAATATAGTCCCGGGAGGCTGCTATTACAATGCAGGAAAAAACAGCAGGGGCATTATTCAGCCCAAAAGGCATCACATTGTAAGAAAAGGAACCTCTCTAGCGAATGCTCACCATTGGTTCCAAAGTACCATTGATTCCAAAGTAAGGTGTTCCAGGAGGGTGGGATATAGAATCATTAACATGTCGGAAAGAGGGAATTTCGAAAGCCTTCTACAGGTTCCGTTCTTACAATGATATGTGTATCCCAGCAGAAGACTCAGATATTCGGGGAAATTAGGAATAGAATTAAGTTAACAATAAATAAATAAAATTAAGTGTTACGCAAACTCGGGGTAATACAAAAGCCCCATTTATAATCGAAAAATTGCATTTACATTTGATTCATAACATATAAGCATATAGACCGTACAAATTGTGACGCTAAATTACGGCGACGAATTAGAAGGAATAATTAGAATCATTTTGGTAAAACTATTTCAGACACAGTCAAAATACATAAGCATTGCGTGAACATTTTCGGACTTAAGCATTGTATGACATTGTACACTATACTAAAGAGCAAGTACTTTAAAAGACAAGACAAGTTCAACAATAGGACTTTCTATAACATATAAGAATTAGAACAGAATTCAACACAAGATATGCATTTTCCACTCATCAACGCCATCGTCATTAGTGACTGCGCTTGCGTAGATTGAACTAATAGTCTGTTCAAGAATTTTACAGAAATAAGAGCTGATATCAGAAAAAGAATGTAGAATCACCCTGGATAGTACCCAGGATTGCAGTCATAGCATATTTATGTCAAACTTAGGAACAATGGGATACAGTCTGGACAATTAATTACACTATTGCATACTTCGGATGCAAATCAATACTATGCTTTGCAAACGACTTTGGTACAATTTACTCCTCAAAGGACAACACTTTTGGACAATCCATAACCTGTATGCTTTGAATGTTGATTTCTTATGCCTAATGTTGTAGTTCCTTTGTCACAGAATATCTTTGTCTATCTGAACATTGTGGGTGTGTTCTATATTTTACCCTTGCAATACACAAGGCCCATCCGGTAGGTATACACCTGGTCAAAGAATGATTACAATGTTCTATAGTCAGAAGAGAGCCCAAATGTCACAAATATAACTTTTGAAGAAAGCAGATGGTACAACAGAAAATAGTCAGCTGATGGCAAGTTCCACTTGATCCGCTTGCTCCACTTGCCCCACTTCCTCCACTTGCTGATCTCCTGTCCCCTGAAAAGGATTCAATATCCTTTCTATCTCTTGAGCATTCAGTGTTTCATTTTCCAACAGAGCCTTTGCCAGTGCATGCAATGCTGCTTCATGCTGCAAAATATAACAAACTTGGATTGAGATAAATTTAGTTTCCCAAAACAAAAGTACACTATTACCAACACCAATGGAAATTTCAGTAACCTGACACACTGAAGTAAAGAATTACACATCAAATTCCAGTTAATGCACAGCATCATTAAGCAGCACGACCACTTTTTAGAAAACATAAATTGTAAATCCAGCATGACAAAGGTAACTAATAACAATCACCCTTTCTATTGCAAAGTTAACAAATTATAGTACAAGGCCTTTGATAAAGGATGAAATCCCTCTATCCCATTCTTTCCATAAATAATAGGACCATTTGGTACAGCCAGATAAAAATATGATTTCTGTAACTCCTGCAGATGAGATTCACATGGAACTTTGCCAATGAAGTCGACTAAAAAAAACAGCAGTTCGAACCTCAGTTTATTTCAATACAGCAAGTAATCCGATAGATAATTATGTGTATCAAAAATTAGACCAGCTGTATAACATAGAAAAAGGCAGACATCATAGTGTCATTTGATTTACGAAAGGATATGGTTATCGGACATTAAGCTAGATTAAAGTATGTGTGCGTTGAACAACGACATGGAAATGCTGAAATGGAAATACTGATAATGGCATGTAAATTTTCCTATATAAGGACAATTCTTAGCTTGCAGATTAGACTGCCAACCCCTAAATACAAATGCTTCTTCACACAACAGAGTGGAATACCTTTAATTCCAATAATGACAAATTTTGATGCATGAATGAGAACCTCTATCATTAACTGGCTCTAATAAAAAAACAGCCTCAAGTGATTAGCTTGTGGTTGGGCTGTCATGGATAGCTGATTTAGCTGTGCCCACCTTCCCTTACGCCTTTTAAGTTGTGATATAATCTTGCGCTATGCTTGCAACCTTAAGGTCATTACTTTTCGGTATTTTTGATATTTATAATTAATTTTTGGAACTCTATGGATAGTTATGCCATCATTTCGCCTTGCATGGCAATTTGCATTTAATATAGCCATGTTCTGTGATTACTGTGCAGTGGTGGCCTGACTCATGCAGTGGCCCAACTTTTAATTGTAAAACAGCCTTGTAATGTCCATAAATTTTCTATGAAATAAATGATTGATATTTTTAATTTATTAAATAATTTAAATAAATATGAACAACACTCACTGCCTCCAATTCCTTGATGCAGTGTCAAATGTGTGAAGCTGACATTCACACATTTTGACAGCTGGGAGGGAAGGGATCAGGCTTTTAAGCCTCTCTCCTCCAGCCCTTTCCTACATCATAGACTGGATTTCTCGGATGGCTCTGCAACTTCTTATGATGGACTGAGTACCTTCCAATAGAAGGTCTCAGGTGTTGGAACGATCACTTGGCTATGGCTTTAAGCCTATTTATGGTCTTAACAGGATATTGTGGTACAAACCTCTGCTGCATGTGGATTAGAGAACTTCCTTGCTCCACCATTTTGCTTCCAGAAGGTTCTCTTAGTCCACATTCATAACTCTTTGGTTTGACCTATTCGTTTTTGTTAATGCAAGTAATATACAATACATCTAATTTTGCTACCTTTACAGTTACTATATAATTTTACTGCCCTGATGGTTTCAACCTTCAGGACTACATGCAATCTGATCCACATGATCAGTATCTTCAAACGAGATGTCTCAGGTGTCAGAAAGATCACTTGGTTATGGCTTTAAGTGTGTTTATGGTCTTTGCAAGCTATGTTGGTATAAACTCCTGCTGTGCATGGATAAGGAAAATTCCCTGATGCAAAGCTTTGTTTCCTGAACATTCTCTTGCTCCAAATACAAACCTCCGTGGTTGGACCTATGTTTCTTGGTTAAAGAATGATTTCTGCATGTGAGGATTATGTGATACTTCTAAATTTGAAGCCTTTCACAGATACGATATAGTTATACTGCCCTATGATGGTTTCAGGAGTCCATGTGATCTGCCCCACACAATGTTGCACGAAGCAGGGATGTTTTTTGGAAGCGGGGATGCAGGAGCATCATTTCCCAAAAATCTAAAAAGCGAAGTGTCTCGTATATCTATATATATATATATATATATATATATATTTGTTTATATTCAAAAAGAACATTCAAAATACCAAATTAGTTGTAGAAGACATGAAAACATGCATATTTTTACATAAATCACGATTCCATTGTACATCAATGATTAATTATTCGAGCATCAACGATCTAGACTCTAGCAATTACAAACATACATCAAATTTTTAAGCATATCATAAAACACAACATTTAGAAGATAAAATCATCAAACATCCAAGTAACTTAGATAGCAAGTGAGCAACTATCAACATGAGTCATGTCCAAAATTAAAATAATAATGTTTACAAAATAGGCCACTTAGCCACCACCAAGACACAAGTACACACAGAACTAGGGAGAGTAAGACAAAAAAGTTCAAATTCACAACAAGACTACAAGTCTAATCTATGACAATAGTAAACTGCTATGTTACTGGATCCGGCACTCCATGATCCAGGATCCACGGATTCACAGATCTGATATGGATCTGGATCCGGATCTGGATCCACCTAGACCCATCCAAGATCCAGAAATGTCGCGGATCCCTGTTGGCCGGAAATGCATTCCTGAATTTGGAAATGGATCCCTGAACTTGCAAACAGATCCCGTGAAATTTCCAGATTTCAAATTTTTTGTAGCGTGGTTTTTAGTTTGTAAACTTTAGTTTTAGGTTTTTATTTGTTTTAATGTGGATCATTGTCTTTTTCTGAGTTTGTCGGTCGCCCACATTGGCATTTCGATAGAAACAAAGAAGGATAACGAGACAACAGCGCCTGGATAGACAGTTTCATGAGCTTGTCGGCCATACAAGAATAGACCTAAGACTATTCACCAGGCAGCTGACCCCTGTTCATAGAGCATTGAGCAACAGTGTGCTGCACAACAGAGGACTCAAGACTATTCACCAGGTAGTGACTAATTGTTTTAATTTTTTGAGGACGATTCACCAGGCAACAATTCACAAATTGGTAAGTTTTTAATTTTTTGAATTTTGTCTTCAGACGTTAAACAGTAAACTCTCTGATTCCACAGTTTACTGTTCACTGTTTTAATTTTTACCACTTGGACGTTAAACCACCTTCCATTTACTGTTTACTTTTTACTGAACCACTTCCAATCAACAAAATACTGGTGGTCCCGACTCCCAATGGCATTAGTTAATTTAATTAAAAAATTTACCCTCCCAAAGCGTCCAATAGACTTCAACTCAGCATCTGATTTTATCATTTTTTTGTCTATTCTTCAAAGTTCACATTTGTCTCAGTTTTCTATTCGCAGTGACAGTTTTGGGCTGTTGAATGTTTTGGTGCATTTAGAGACCAAAATTTGGGATCTTTTGAAAAAAAATACAGCGTGCTTCAATTTAAATTAATCCAACAGTCAAATTAAATTAATTTTATGTGAGTGATCCTGGATGAGAGGCTCATTTTTGTACTTACTATTATCATTTATGATATTATCCTTTTTGTACAAAGGAGGATGCATCATTTCAGTGTTTCAGTTTTCATATTTATAATATATCTAATGGTTTCAATTTTAAATGTTGTGATTTATAAATGGATTTGATTTTTGAATTCTAAAAACGTTTTCTAAAATTTAAAAAAATATTATTATATTTTTTGTACTTGACATATCCAAATCCTGGATTTTCAAAAAACTAGCGAATCCAAATCCAGATCCGTATCTGAATCCTGGTAACTTAGGTAAACTGTGAATATATCTACTAATATCTCCTCCTTCAACCATGAACAGTACATGAGCCTCCACGTCCTAGCAATGACGAAGATGGTGGCAGTGGAACTGATGAAGATGAAGTCCCTGCTGTTGGTGTTGAAGCATGGAACCTGGGAACCATGTGTTAGAGAATCTAGGGCAAAGTAGTGTTGTGATAATTCTTTGAGACATGATACCAATTTGTGAAGTTTTTTTTACTTTTTCTTAGTTAGCTTATACTTCTTCTTCTTCTTCTTCTTGTTAGTGCATATGTGTGTGTTTCATCAAACTATTACCAAACAAAATAACAAGAACACAGAATTTGGCTCTCTGCCAGGGACAAACCCTCTCCACTCTTGAGGGGGAAAACCTTTGTAAAATTTCTCTTATTGAAGCTTATTATTACAACAATTGCCAAACCCTAGACCCTTGACTAGGATATCCTCCAAGCATGAGTCAAATCCTTCCACTTTTTGCACTGTCACTTCCGGCACATTTTCCAGCACTTTGTCTTCCAACACTTTGTCTTCTAGGATAGGAAACCCTAGAATATTAGGTCTTCTCTTCTTTGCTACAAAGAGATCCTTCTTTGCTGTCTTCAGGAGACCTTGTAGATCCAACTTCTCATCTTAATTAGGTCTCTTATGCTGCTGCCCTAAACTGCTGTCAAGCCCTTCTTGCTCCTTGCACGTGTGACTGTTGTAGCCTCTTTTCTTCTTCATTGGAGTGCCCTTCTTCTTCACTTGAAGGTCTTTCTTCCACACTAGAGTAGTAGGCTTTGTAGGCCTAGTTTCAGCCTCAACCAAGGGTGGATGTATGACTGTACTTTACTGCTGCCCTACAGGAACAACTTCAGATTCTCACACGTGTGGCTGTGTGTGACCCTAAGAACAGTCCTTTATCCCTTGCTGTTTTCTCCTTCTTTCTTCACTGGAGAGAGACCCTTTTGGACTAGAATGCACCCAAAACGTTAGATATAGTGACCTGCTCCTTACTGTTGTTGTAGCCGCAGGCAGACCTTCATTCTCCCTCACACGTGTGGCTGTTGATGCCCTAGAGAACAGCTCTAGACCTTCGCTTTCCTTCTTTGTTCATTCGCTGCCCTAACAGACTTCTTATCCACCCTTACTCGACTGTCCTTCTTCCCTTTTGTCACCTCCTTTCTTGCGGATTTCAGAGCTTCTTGTGTGTGTCCAAATGAGGAGTGGACAACCTCTATAAATAGAGGTTTGTCCCTCCTTCAAGCCGACATGACAGTCTTCTAGGCCGACTTGACAGCTGCAATGTTTTTCATCATTTATTCATCGTTTTTGCTGCTTGTAGACTTTGTTGCTGCTAGGAAAGGATTTGACTTGCCTTGGAGGTGTTCCCATGACCTTGTATGTATTAGAATAATACTATTTTAAGTTTAATGCTCATTCTTTTAGCTGTTGCTATTTTTATTCTTTTAGCAGTTTCTTAGATGAAACTGATTCTTTACATAGAAACTTGATGTTTCTATCTTTGTAAATATCTCTGTATTATTATTGAGTATTCTTGCTCAATCAAGTAATCAATTCATTTGGAAATCCATATGCATGTTTTGCACTGTTTTAGTATGACATCATACATGATGTAACATGCCCTCAAAGGATTTCACCATAATTACATTTTGACTTTGACTCCCTAGAAGCACTTCAAAATGTGCTTGACCTATTTTCAATGAGCAAGAAACTCATTGATAAATAATAACAAAATAAATTTTCTTTTCTTGAATAAGTACAAATATCAAAATTAAATATATGAAGACCAAACTTAGTTACATCTTCTCCAACACTCCCTCTTAATTAGGGAGGTATTCATACATCATTACAAGGTGTTTGGCAATTTTCAATCTTGAAGAATTCACATAAGAGAAACCGGATTAGCAATCCATCTTTTATAGCATCATATTCATTAGCATTGTCAGAGTGCAAGGCCTTGACTAATAGCTCCATCTCTTTACGAGACCATGAGCCACAATGTTGGTGAGACCAGTGATTTATAGACACCTTCATCATTGTCTCTCAAGGTACATACCCACCCGGGTGTTGTCAAGTATGACCTTCTAGGACTATTCTTATCTTAGGTTCCCAGCCCTCAAAGAATATCGGTCTTCTTGCCTACTCTTGTCTTGGATGCCCTACACATCCTCAAAGAGTATTGAATGCCAGATGATTACCTAATCCTCCAATTCTTTCTTCCCAAGTGAAGACAAGAATGTTGTGTCTATCTTGTGTCTACATTTCCATTCATGGCCTTCATCTAGTTAGTCCTGCATGACCCATGACATGGAAAACACAATAGTCACTCCTTTGTAATCAGGGGTGATTTAAAACTCCCTCTTGATCAGGGACTTGTTAGAGCTCCCTCTTAACTGGGGACTCTTTCCTTCATCAACAGCGTCTTCCTGCGTCCTTCAGCTGCATGATCTCCTTCCTTTCTTGATGTCATGAAGTCTTCGATCGAACTTCTTCTCGGTAGGGCACCATCCATCCATCACTTTCCTTCTTGGTTAGTCATGTCATTGCTTCGTGGAAAGTGACTATTAGGTTCTTCTAGTCATCTTGGCTACTCCTTTGTCATCTTGTCCATGCTTTGAAAAGCTCTCCTCATGGATGCTCCACCATACTTGCTAGGTTATATGCTTTGACCTGGTAGCCCCTCATGACTTCATCCTGACATTGCTTAAACATTGTTTTCCCTTTTGTTGGATGGCTTCTTCATCATGACATCTTCATAGAGTAGAATCAGTTATCTACACCTTTTATATCATCAAGGCCTTCATAGGTGTCAAGGGTCCTTTCTTCCTTCATTAGAGTTATCCTGCCTTATTTTGGGAGATCTCTTTCAAGGCATTTTTTCAAATAGTGATTCTTGGTGATCATGGTGTTCTTCACATGTTTGATCTCTTTCTTCATTTGCTTCTTCTTAGATAGATCGGTCAACCACCTAATGCTTCTTGTGGAAGCGTTCCTTCATCCCTTGCTTTCTGGATTTGTCAACATTTCTTCTTGCTTCTTAGTTAGCAATATTATGCTCCTTATGTGAGCATGTTCTTTTGTTGACCTTCATTGCATCGTGGTACATGCCTTCGAGCATGTTCTTGGTGAAAGAGATCCTTTCATGCTTGATCATGTTATAGAACTATACCCATAACTCAATAATATACAAATGATGACATGACTTAAACTTTGATGGATACATACCTCATCTTGATCCTCCTTGATCATTCTTTGGTGTAGCCCTTCTTGCTTCATCTTAGCTTGCCTACATATCATCCCTTTTCTTGAATCCCATGAGTGGGATTCCCAATCAGACATCTACCTTGGTTCACGAACCTTCTCTTGAAGATTCCATCATAGGATCTTAAAGATCCTTGCCTTGCAAATGTTTCCCACCATTGATGATTTAGATCTTTTAAGATTCTTATCATGATCAAGTTTTCTTCCATCATATATGAGGTCCTATTCTAGGTATGCTCCTTCTACATGAATATATTGAGCTATAGTTGTCATGCTCCTATACTCTAGAAGATATTTCTACTTATGCATTTTTGTTCTTCTCATAAATGCTCAATCTACATAAGTGTCTAGAACTCTATGTACATCATGCTGCTATATTCTCAAGGGTGCTTCTAGCCACAAAATTAAGTTTATTCCTACATGCTTCTATTCTACTCAAAACTTTGAAATAAGTCTAGAAGAAAAGAGTTCGACCTAGTCATAGTAGAGATCTGAAGGATCTTCCTTCTGTTGCTTCTTTCCTTCCTCTTCCACCTCTTGAGTTATATGAGCTTCTACTCTCTTTCTCTTGTTGTTGTTGTCCTTCTTAAGCGTGGGACAATTCCTTTTGTAGTGTCCATATTCTTGGCATCCAAAACATTGGATCTTGGACATGTCTTTGTTGTTTGTTCTTTGTGGACCAAACTTACCAAATTTACCCTTTCTTTTCGCCATTGTAGTAAATGCCTGCTCCTTTGATCCCACATCTTCTTTTGCCTTAAGTCTAGTCTCCTCTGTTTTGCATAGAGACCACATATCATTGAGAGTGGGTTTTTCCTTCTTGGCATAAATGATTGATGTGAAGTTTCCCCACTCCTCAGGTAGAGCATTGAGTACAACAGTTGTCATCTCTCTATCAGACATGACTTCCCCAAACTCTTGAAGTTGAGCTCTCATCTCAGAGATTTTCATGAAGTAGGGAGCTATTCCTTGCTTTGTTATCTTCATCTTGTATAATTCATTTCTTAGAGAGAATACTTCTTCGGTAGTGGATACTGCAAATAGCTCTACTAGCTTATCATAAATTTCTTTTGATGTCTCAAACTTGGAGACATAGGGAAGGAGAGAGTCCTTGATTTATTCTATCGGGATTCTTTGAGCTCTTGTCTCATCCTTATTGTGCTTGGCTATAACGCTTGAGTCTATTCCTTAGCAGGGATAGTGATGTTCCCCTTGACATATTCTAGGAGCTCATTCTCCTTGAGAAGTAGATCAGTCCTCTTCTTCCATGCAAGAAAGTTATTGATGCCCAACAACTTATTGCTTTCCTTGCAAAAATACATTGATGTATATTCAGGAGGGGACATGTACTTGATAGATTTTGAGATTTGATGGATTTGCTTCCTCCTTGAGAGCTTGATGGCTTGACTTCCTTGGATGTTGATGTCCTTCAAGTTTCTTTCTTGTTGTTGAGGTTTGCTTGAAGACTTGTAGCTTGATGTAGATCTGCGCTTCTTTGTAGTTGCCTTTATATAAGGCTCTTCTTCTAGCTTTGTAGACCTCCTTGATGAATGGTGGATTGTAGACCCTTGAAGTAGTTGAGACTTCTTATGCTTGATGCTTCAACTTTGTAGATGCTTGAGTGTTCTTGAGTTGCCCTTTCCTTGATGTGTCAACCTCGCTCTGAAACCATGTTAGAGAATCTAGGGCAAGTAGTGTTGTGATGGTTCTCTGAGATTTGATAACAATTTGTGAAGTCTTTTTACTATTTCTTAGTTAGCTTGTACTTCTTCTTCTTATTAGTGCATATGTGTGTGCTTCATCAAACTGCTACCAAAACAAAATAACAAGAACACAAAATTTGGCTCTCTGCCAAGGACAAACCCTCTCCACTCTTGAGAGGTAAACCCTTTGTAAAATTTCTCTTATTGAAGCTTCTTATTTGAACAATTGCCAAACCCTAGACCCTTGACTAGGATATCCTCCAAGCATGAGTCAAATCCTTCCTCTTTTTGCACTGTCACTTCCAGCGCATTTTCCGGCAATTCGTCTTCCAACACTTTCTCCTCTAGGATAAGAAACCCTAAAATATTAGGTCTTCTCTTCTTCACTACAAAGAGATCCTTCTTTGTTGTCTTTAGGAGACCTTGTAGACCCAACTACTCATCTTAATTAGGTCTCTTATGCTGCTGCCCTAAACTGTTGTCAAGCCCTTCCTGCTCCTTGCACGTGTGACTGTTGTAGCCTCTTTTCTTCTTCATTGGAGTGCCCTTCTTTGCTTGAAGGTCTTTCTTCCACACTAGAGTTGTAGGCTTTGTAGGCCTAGTTTCAGCCTCAACCAAGGGTGGATGTATGACTGCAGTTTATTACTGCCCTAGCTGCAAGAACAACTTCAGATTCTCACGTGTGGTTATGTGTGACCCTAAGAACAATCCTTTATCCCTTGTCATTTTCTCCTCCTTTCTTCGCTGGAGAGAGAGACCCTTTTGGACTAGATTACAACCAAAACATTAGATATAGTGACCTGCTCCTTACTGTTGTTGTAGCCACAGGCAAACCTCCATTCTCCCTCACACAGGGTTGTTGATGCCCTAGAGAACAACTCTAGACCTGCAATGTCCTTCCTTGTTCCTTCGCTGCCCTAGCAAACTTCTTATCTACCCTTATTCGACTGTCCTTCTTCCCTTTTGTCACCTCCTTTCTTGTGGATTTCAGAGCTTATTGTGTGTGTCCAAATGAGGAGTGGACAACCTCTATAAATAGAGGTTTGTCCCTCCTCCTTCAAGCCAACATGACAGTCTTCTAGGCCGACTTGACAGCTACAATTTTTTTCATCATTTATTCATCGTTTTTGCTACTTGTAGACTTCGTTGCTACTAGGAGAGGATTTGCCTTGGAGGTGTTCCCATGACCTTGTATGACATCATACATGATGTAACATTCCCTCAAAGGATTTCATCATAATTACATTTTGACTTTGACTCCCTAGATGCACTTCAAAATGTTCTTGACCTATTTTCAATGAGAAAGAAACTCATTGATAAATAATATCAAAATTAACTCTCTTTTCTTGAATAAGTACAAATATAAAAATTACATATATGAAGACTGAACCTAGTTACATCTTCTCCAACACCATGGGACCAAATGGGGGTGGCATCTCAACTCGATCATCATCATCTTGGATAAGAGCATCCTCCAATTTCTCTAATCACAACACTCCATCCTCCAAATTGGGCTCCTCTGAATTTTTGTCCCAAGCCTTAAGTTCTTTATTAGTCTTTGCATCATCACAGTAATGGGACAACAATTGCAAGTTGTAGTGAACATAAACCAAGCTCTCTACCTAGTCTAAATTTAACCTGTTCTTTTTAACATTGTGGATGAAAGAATAAGAGCTCCAACAACTCTCTACAGAAGATTTGTTTACCACCTACAATGCGAAAATTTGTAGAAGTGGAGTAGCACTTGCATGCATATTCCACCACTTAAGAGAAGATAAATTCTCTTGATCTCTAATTGCATGCATGCTTCCCAATGGGCCAGTGCTAAGTGTATAGTTGCTCAAATGTTTCCGTAGCATGGCAGACTCCTCATCAAGGACTAATTTATCTAATGCTTTCATATAACCAGATAAAACCTCTAGATCTTAGGGTTTTCTCTTTTTGCTCCCCCCCCCTCCCCCACCCCACCCATAGGTTTTGGGTGTTGAAAGCCAAGATGGATGATAGTATTTAGGTGTCTGAACATATGCTAAGGCATGCAATGTACTCTTTAGCATATCCCATCGTTTTTCCACCTCTACATGAATATAATTGTACAAGGTGATATCTCTAGGCTCAATAATGTCTTTAATGTGCCCCAACATGTTATCTGTCTGTTCATACACCTTTCCAATTATTAGCTGATCTCAATTTGCAAACTTGATCATGTAATAAATTGGTTTGGTGAATTGCAAAACATATTTAATTTGTGACCAAAGTAACTACCAAGAATAGTGTACTTGGCTACATTAGCACCATCTCTATCAATGTTATGTCATCCCATGATTCAAAGGTCACCACATTAGTTAAAGCTTATCTCATCTTCACTAGCCGCCTAAAGGTGTGGTAATAACTTGCAAATCTTGTTTTTGCAAGTTTAAGCAATTACAACTTGGAGTAAGTGCCATAAAAGTAGTTTACCCTTGTATGCCCTGTGATAAATTTAAAGAGTTGCTTCCCTCTCTTGTAAAGTTCATTAATCCATCCACATTCTTTATGCTTTACAATATCATGCATCAAAAGGTTCAATGTGTGCACCAAGCACCCAAACCAAAACATGTGTGGATGATAATACTCAATAATTTTTCCTATTGCCTTATAATTTGCTGCATTATCAGTGATCACTTGAACCACATTATTAGGACCAACATCTTTGATTGATTACAATAGGAGATATGCAATGTTTTGGGAAGTTGCACTGATGGAGTCATGACATGCAATAAACACTGCACCACTAGCAGAAACACCAAGAACATTTATCAAATGTTGGTTTCTAACATTTGACTACCCATATGATAAAATGAATTCCCCACAATCCACCCACTCATTTGTAAAACATGTCAAAGCTCTTTGAACCTTACCTTTTTCTCTTTCTAATAATATTGTTCTAGCTTTCTCATAGTTGGGGCTCTTGTATTCTTTTGGGGCTTCATTGATGCCCTTAACCATATCATGCAAATAGGAAGAGCAAAGCATATTCAATGGTACACTGTAAGCACATAGAAATCAGACTATCTTCCCATCCACATCATCCCTTCCAACAACATTCCGAAAATCCCCTATTGTTCTTCTACTTCCAGAGGTCGCAGAAGTACCATGAGGAGATGAGCTACTAAATCTAGAGGTTGAACTTGATTAAGAATGAGTTTTTTGTTGTGCAACCTCCTCTATTTGGATGTATTTTCTTCTTTGTTCAGTGGAAACCTTAGGGCAAATTGTTATCCCCACAACACCATTTTTCTCATCACTGTCCATCACCCCACAACGATGCCTCTTCACATAGGTATATGTAGCACTATATGGTTTTCCTCCATGACAACCATGAGGGCACAAAAATTAATATCTTCCATCACCTTTTCCCCCTTCAAGCTTGGTCAAATAATTCCACAAGGGTGTTCATGCAACTTTCCCCTCTTGCATTTCAATGTCCTCTTCATCCCCTTCCTCTTCAAACCCTTCCTCCTCATCGTACATAGGGTCACTCATATGGGAACCACTATCCTATTGTTGTTGTTCTTCCCTTCTATTCCTACCCCCGTTTACTATCATGAAAATGGAATGATACATATAAGCCAAAAGAACACCATTTCAGAATATGAATATAGATGGACAACTTGCAATGAAATGGGCAAAAAGAAAGAATGGGAAAGTGTACGAGAGGGAGGAGAAAAAATACAAACAACAATGACAAAAAAATGAGGGAGTTTGGGGTTTGCACTTACCTCTTTAGCTCTTGTAGATGGCAACCCTTCTTTACTCCTTCACTCCTCCTAGCTCCTCCAAGCTCTCCTCAAGAAACTCTTCTCCTCTCTTCTCCAAGCTCTCCAAAGATGCAAGAGTGAGGAAAAGAGAGGGGGAAATTACTTTTATCCCCATCTATTCTTTCCCTCACTCACCTTAAACCCACCCCGCACTCAAGTTAAAGTAAAATTAAAAATTAAAAAATTAAAGTGGGTCGATCTCCACAAAATTGCTCGTTGGACCTCAGATCCCCTCGAGATTCGCCCAGATCTGTGCTTGATCTGCCGCAGATCCGAGGTAGATCCCTATCTAGAACTGTGGATCGGGCTTGTGCGGTTCCGGATTTTTAGGAACCGGCCCAATCCGGTGGAACCGTGGATCCGATTTTCAGATCCGCGGTTCCGCCGGAGGATCCCCCATGGATCTGTATAGGACGTGTTTCCGCCTTTGGAACCTTGGGAGCGGGGAGGGGGGAAGGATCGTGCAACATTGGCCCCACATGCTCTCATTTTCTCTGCACCAAATGTCAATCTGTAGGAGTGTTCCATTTCTGAAAAGCACAAGCTATCTTGAGTGGTTATCGAAAGGTTACATCCGGTAAGGTTTGAATCTTGATCCAGCTTTTGCTAATCTTACCTTGCTTGATGTCTGTCATTTTAGTGTATTTCTAATATAAATCTTCTTTATATACCAAAAACAAAACGGTGAATGCCTTCAAGCCCTATAACATTTTTAGTTTATTGTGTAATCTAGTAACTATACTTCTGAGATATAGTATAAGATAAGAATAACACCAATGAACTCCTTAGAGCAGTTGCCTGCTTTATGATGTTGAAATCTTCAGCATTATCTATAATAAGATGAATGTAATGCTAATTGTAGTACCTTTTTCAGTAGTGTTTTGACACGCTCATATGCCTCCCTCAAAATTCTGACAACCTGCAAAAGCAGTAAAGAAATTTTACAATTGTTGGCAAATTAAGGTGAGAGCAAAAACATTGACCTAAATCTCCAAAAGCATAACATTTACAATGCTAAATCTACACCTCTGCATCAATTTTGGATTGCATCCCTGCACTAGGTCGTTCCTTTATGTAAACTGGTCCTATTGCATCACTCATACCACATGTTGAAACCTGCAATGCACAAAGATTGAGGCTCACAATCCATGATATTTTTTAATTACAACCCCTCACATAACATCTAACTTTATGTAATGACAAACAGCCCCAAATTGATTTGCATAATCGATGGTACATCCTTGAGTTAGTCAGAAAATAAAATCTGCATCCAATTGTGAATGTTCATTCAATATCATGACAACTGACATGGTATAACTTTTCAGAATGTAAACAAACTAATTTTTATTTGTACAGATAAAATTGTACAAATACACTTGAAATTTTACCTAAATGTCTACTAATGTCAAGAACACAACAATGGGTTTTGTGAATTATATTCACTAAATAAACATTGTAAGTATAGTTCATGTCAAAGAAATTGAACTTCCATAGTTTAAATGATACTTATCCATTTTAACTGTGCAAAATCATAATTTGCGGAAGTGAGGTGAGAGTTGGAAAACAAATGCAAACTACCTTTTTCAGAGACCTAAATATACAGTCATGCGAACAGACTCTACATGCAATAAAGACTTTAATATGGTCATAGTTTTATATAGTAGACTGTTAAAATTGGCAACTAGGGCCAAACTCCATGTGGGTCATTTTATTAATGGCCGCTGATATTTTTCTTGGATCCCTCTCATCAAGAGGTGTAGGAATGATCTAAAGATCATCCGATTCCAATAAGTATTCATGGAGATATGAATTTATTTGTGTTATGAGACAATTCGTCAAGGTCGGCCAGCAACCAAATAAACCCCACTTGTGCTCAACGTTTTAGCATAAATAGAGGTGCCTTGAAAGTCATTTGGATACACATGCTCTTGGTGATCTCTTCCTCTCCACTTGTCTTTGGATTTTGGTGGAAGGAGAGATCTAAAGAGGATACGCTGCCCTAGATCCTAACACTGTCATGGAGGAGATTCTTAACGCAGTGAAGAAAGGGTTCTATGCAGCAAGTCAAGGTGCCCTAGATGCAGTTGAAGGGGATCTAGCCATGCCCTAGCCGCAGCAAATTAGGGTCTAATGCACCCCTATATTCACAGTCCAAGGAGGTTCCTATATGCTGTAAAGAGGAGGCCTATCTGAGATCTTAAGAAGCCCCAGCTGCAGACAAGAGGGAGGCTCCTATACACAGTAAGCAGCAGTCAAGGGGAAGCTACATATGCTGTATAAAGGAGGCTCAACCGAGATCTAGAAGAAGGCCCTAATCCGCAGTTAGGAAAGGTCCTAATATGCTGTCCAAGAGATACTAATATGCAGTCATAAAGGAGCCCTAATTCACTGTCAAGAGAGCCCTAAATCGGCAGTAACAAAGAAGCCTAAAGCCGTAGTCTATGGAGGCCTAATACGCAGCAAAGGAAGAAGGCCATAATCTGCAGCCATTGACTGACCCTAGGCCACAAAAGTGCCCTAAATGCAGCAAGAATAATTCTGATAACAGCATGAAAGAAGGCTGTTCCTAGGCATGGGTTCAGGCATTGTTTGGTCTGCGTTTTCTTCTTGTAGGAGGGCCGAGTTAGAGCAGCTCTAGATCAGGTATGTTGGAGGAACAAGTATAATGTTTTTGCTGCCTGGAAGCTACACGAAGACTATGTGTTAGGCCGCAGGCCATAACACCACAGTCAAGGTTTGTTTATGAATGTTTGAGGGCTTATTTATATGCCCAGATCAGCAGGATATCCCAGGAGCTGTCCTAGGCTGTTTTGATGACTGTTGAAGGACTGCTTGGTACCCTAACCAGTCATCATGATGACAGCTGCAAACTATTATTGACTGAGTCCAATTTCATGAAGCAGAGACAACTAGTGCAGCAGCATGATGTGTGCAGCATGCATCTGGATGCAGCATAGTGCAAGCTCAGCATGGTGCAGATCAGTGATGAGTGCAGATCAGTGATGAATGCAACATTGGGTGCAGATCTGTGATGAAAGCAGCTCAGTGACGGGAGCAGCAGCATGAAGTGCATAGCATGGTCATTAGGTCCAGCACTGTGATGATGAGTGCAGCATGGTGCAACACCGTGAGGTGCAACATGTGGACAAGATGCAACACAATGATAGGTGAAGGAGTCACCTTGGAGAATCAGTTGACTCAGCATGTCTTCAACTGATCTCATGTAGAGGTGAATTTAGAAAGTCGAAGTGTTGACTTCTGTTGTAAATGTACTATCTCTCTATCTCTCTGCTGAACTATTGAAGAACATATAAGAAGAATTGATCAAGGGTTTCCCCACATTGGGGTTTGTCCCTTTCTAGCGCCACATCTTGTGTCCTCTTGTCTTAGCTTGTCTTCTGCAATTTATGTTTATGTTCTATCTACAGTTTACTTCAATGCTGATGTGATTGCTAATTTGGAAAAGATATTGAGCTAACTGTGAAAATTGAAATAAATTGCTCTAAGCATAGAACATACTTTAACTTAACATAAACCTAATATATGCTTTTTGGCATGAACACCCTCAGTACATGGAGGTTTATGTACCCAGCTGGTTCCTTCAGCTAAGAAATTCCTTCTTCAGTGAGAGGAATTTTAGAAAGGTATTTGTGGAGGTGGCCGGGCTCTCTTCTCGTGTTATTTGTTGTACTACTTACATTAAGCAACCAAATTATGTTTTAAGCCCTTCTGGAAAGCCTAATTGATGAGGAAATCAAATGCAAAGTTTTATTCTGACTGTACAAGTGTTGAAACTCCAAGTTGTCCTATTGTACAAATCCTAAATTGTCATATTTATTAATTCTAGGAAAACATTTGGTAATTAAATAGTGCAGATATATATCAAAAATATGTCCAAAGATTCTTAACAAAGTTTTCATCCTAGGCACTTGAAATATATCAGATAAACATAAAAAATATACTACCCAAGAAAGGGAGGAAGCCAAATTAATGGCTTGGTGTATGTGCCATTGCTCACGAGGACCTATCATTAAATTATATGAAAAGGAGTAAAGCCAAGACATAAATGCTAAAATATTATATATCGAATATCAAAGTGATGATTATGAATGAATGGTTTGCACTTACATAGCCCTAAAAAGGAGCAGTCGTGATGAAGAGTCATGACCCTAACATATTAATCTGTTCATAAACGATACTATTAATCAACATATTTAAAAGGGTAACATATTAGATTAGGTGTATTACAATTTCCAAGTTATACTGATTTGGAACTTCAAATCCATGCTACCCCACGAGAGAGACATATAATCCAAGTCATCATTTCCACTGTTGAAATTGTAACTAGGTCCAGACTTCATAATTATTGTACTTTGATTATTAAGTCTTTCATGTAAGAACAAAAAAAAAAAAAAAAAAAAATTATTATTATTATTATTATTAAGCATGTTCTTCATGCTTCATTTTTTATCAAAAGAAAAGGTCAAAGGGCATATTCTTCGTGACCCTATAAAAAGAATAAAATTTGAATTTCTGTAAGCGTCACTTGTTCCTCCATGTTGCCAAGTTGGCCCTCCAGGATGACAAGTCAGCCTACCCAAGAGTTGTGACTTTTCGCATGTGGAAACAACTATATATTGGCACCTGTCCCTCATCATTTTGGCAATCATTCGGATCTCCTTCTAAAAGATATCTCGAGTCTATGGCATGAAATTTGAGGCATATAAGACAAGTTTCCTATGGCATCTTTGCTTTGTGTAAATACAAATTGTAGGAGGCAAAAATTTTATGTGATGTGAGTTGTAGAAAGAACACAATATGTCGAGGATGCAAATTGCAGGTGTTGCACTCAAATTGTCAAAGTTCCAAGGAAGCAGAAGTACCAACTTTTCCAACAAGGATCGGATCACATATCAACAGTGCATGTGTCATGCTCATCCCATTCTACAAGTTATATATTGTAATAATCTTATTATAACCTTGAGTCTATGTAACAACCTAAGTAAGCCTATAATTTGATGATGAATTCCATCCTAGGATATTTTTTAACCTCATTGATTACTTGTGTTTTTCGACACGGCTAATCGGAAGAGTTTTTTCCCTCCAGCTTAAACCCCCAAAGCTAGGGCGAAATTATTGTCAAATTATTAGGTGAGTCCTAGTGTTTTTTAATGAGTCTGATGTAAAAGTGGTTTGGGAATAATTTTAGTTAATTGACTAAATTATTTTATTATAAATCACTCAGTTTACTAAATCATATTGTGTCACAAATGGGTTATTTGTCTTGAGGGTCTAAGACGAATGTGTATTCCCTCTTTGAGTCTTGTAAATGAAAAATCATATGTATTAGAGGGTTGGAAAAATAATTAATCCCCCTCATGTGTAAAATAATTAATTTTTTTACAAAAATAAAATTAAATCCTAAGCCAGAAAATTAATTAATTAGAGTCAAATTAAATTGTCTTAGGAAAATAAATTCTTCAAATGGAAAAATCTGTGGGTCTTGAAAGAATCAATTTTTAAAGGTCCTCCACCAAGGGAATATTGTATACTTCAAGAAAATTTGGACCCTTGAACCTTGGTGGTTAAGTCAGTCATATTTTTGAGGAATTGGCTCAAAATTATTTATTTTGACCTAACTACAATGGAATTAAATGATAAATTCGAAAATTCCTTGAAAATAAAAAGTCAAAGGCCAAGATTAAAAGATCTTGAAGTATTTATCAATGACCAAGATTATTTTAACAAGGACCAATGGGACTGGCCATTATTTTTCCATTTGGAGGATTCATCTATAAATTAGAGAGTGAGTTGAGTCTCTAGTCATCTTGATCTCTGGCTAGAATGGCTGCTAAAGCATTTTGTAAACTATTGTCCTATTGGAAACTATTTTTTCTACTATAATAAAAGACTTTCGGTGCAACTCGAGGTGTTCTTGTCACTGATCTGTGGTATGTATTTACAACGGGCTTCCTACGTGGTGTTTTATATTGTTATTTTGAGATAATACATAGTGTGTGCAGGTACTCACTCCTTGGTCTCCAAGTTCACAGACTGTGGGCAAGGGTTATTTTGTTTGGATCTCTAGTTTTTATATGGTGGATTGAATCTTGGCTTAGGCTATAGTGAGCATTAATTTTTTTGAAGCGTTTTAGCCATTCTTTCAAGCAAAAAATATCACAAAGCTTATTTTCTTAAAACCTACTTTAAAGCCCATGTATATTTTCTAAATAATTTTGTAAATTTAAATTTGAAAATTATTTTCTAACTTGGGTGAGGGTTTTAGTTTTATTTTTGTATATATTTGGGGTTTGGGTGTTGTAATATGTATTTTTGTAGGTTAGATCAAGGAGTTAAGTGGAAGAAGAGCTATATCGAGGCCCTTGAGGGTAAGGTCTAGTCTCTTGAAATTATTTGCAGGTTCCCCATGGAAAAACCAAAGGAGCTGAAACATAAAATCTTTTGAGCAAGGGTTTTAGCCTTTTCGAGACATACAAGCCTGGATTTGCCTTCCTAGGCCTCTGCGTCAGCCTTCCTCCCTTCAGCGTCTAGGTTTAGGGCCTTTTTTAGGCCTTGTTGTGGGGTTTTGAGGCCTCATCCTCCTCTCTTCCCTTTGCCACAAGCCCCAGAGGCCTTGTGGCCTCCTCTTTAGCCCTTCGTCCTCCACAGTGAGGCCTCCTCGACCCTCTCCTTCTTCCCATCGGCCTCCCTTCCTCCTCCTCTCTCCCTCGACCTCCCTCCTCGACCCTCCTTCCTCTCTCTCCCTAAGACACAGCCCTCTAAGGGCTTGCGGCCTCTCCTTCGTGGCCTTTAGGCCTTGCCATTAGCCACTCAACCCTCTCTTTCCCAAACGTTAACCTCACAAGGCATAATGTTGGCCCTTTGAGGCCATATTCTCCATCCTTGTGCCCCAATCTATCATCCTAGCATATTTATCCCCGCAAATTCGCTTCCCTTGGCTTTGTTCTCTATTTTCTTGTCATTTTTTGCCGAGAAGACTATGGCACGGAAGGTGTGGCAGACCTTGATCAAGTTTTTCCCTAGCCCGATTTAATCGCGCTTTTTATAAGAAAAAAGCGGCCTAATTTTTTTTTGCCACTTTTTTGGGAAAAAGCGCGCTTTTTTGGGAAAAAAGCTCAAGATGGCGGGGCAGCGCGATTTATAATGAAAAATTGAAAAAAATGAAAAAAAATGAATATTTTTGTACCAAACGATTTTTTCCCAATTTTTTCCGCTTTTTTCCCGATTTTTCCAATTTTTTCCGATTCGTTTCCCGCGCCGATTTAATCCCGCTCGCGCTTTAACAACATTGGTCAAGAGGACTATAGAAGATGAGGGGCAGGATCCTCGAGGTACCTAACCTCTTGGATTATACTTGGCTACAAGAGCCTCGAAGAGGAGTAGCAGGACTGGCATATGTCGATAGAGACGGATGAGGATGGAGCAGCAGAGAGAGCTACAGAGCAAGATTCCTAGGACAGCGTGAGGCTCACAGGCTACAATAGTGCGAGAGGCACGAGAGTGTTGTACCAGTGCAGGATGGCACAGAGAGGTGTGCAATGGTGCGAAATGCAGGGAGTTGTTGCAACAACACAGAGGTCATAGATGGAGCACTTGTCAGTGACAAAGGGAGCTTCAACATCGAGAGCGTCTCTAGCCTGACAGAGATGTCAAAGTTGGGAGATTAGTTACTTGCTTCTCAGTAATTGAGTTGCAGTGCAACAGTTAGCAGTGGCGGTGCTATGAGCAGCACGATGCAGCATGATGAGAGGGGATGCAGTGCAGACGCAGCAGTGAAAGTGGCAGTGGCAGGGCCATGGGCAGCAGGATGAATGTAGAGGGAGTTGTCGTACAGATGCAGCAGTGGAAATGGCGGAGCCATGGGTGGCAGTACGGGATGCAGCAGTATAGATAATGGGCAGCAGGCCTAGCATCAGGGACCAATGTCGGATGATCAGAGTAATACTCAATGAGGAGTATTGCTAGAGCACAATCCTCGCTAAGAGGGAATGTTAATATGGGGTAGCATCGGATGTGCTCTAGCCACGAAATTTGGTGGAGATGCTAAAGCACATGAGATCTCCAATACCCAAAAAGGGTTTGGGAAAATTATAAACAGTTCGGAAATATTAAAATAATTAATATTTTTAACGGAGTCCCTAAGTCTAAAATTAGGGAAATTAAAATATTAATGTGAATTAATATAAAATTGTGTTAGAATGGTCCAAAATTCATGGATAAAGTCAAATCTAATCTTAGCCTTTGATTAGGGACTTAATCCCAGTTGTTGATCTGTCAACGAGAAAAGTATAAAAGGAGGCTTGAGGATCACTTGGAGAACACACTAAGAGATCAAGATTTCGACTTTCTAAGTTTGGGTTTGCTGAGAAAGTTGAGAGAGTGATCTGGAGTTGCAGTTGAGGGGTAGTGAATACAAAAGAAGAGAGGCAGAGATAGTGCCAAGAGGATCAGCACAACAACCAAGTAAGCTAACGCAGAGGGCAGAAGCCGGAACTGCCGAGAACTTCCGGGAAAGCTAACGCAGAGGGCAGAAGCCGGAACTGCCGAGAACTTCCGGGAAAGCTAACGCAGAGGGCAGAAGTCGAAACTACCGGGAATTGCCGGGAAACCTAACGCAGAGGGTAGAAACCGGAATTGTCGGGAACAGCGGAATTGTCAGGCACTGCCGGGTAACAACCAAAACTGTCAGGAACTGTCGAAACCTCCAGGAAAGCTAACATAGAGGGCAGAAGAGGCTGACATAGTCCTTAGAGGCTAGCATTGGGGATTTTTGTGGGGCAAATTGGCGCTGAGGAGCTGTCGGAGTGTTTATTCGGGGTTTCAGCCGGAGCATTTGTCTTCGAAGGAGAGGTACTACTGCCGAGATTTTTCTTTGTTGGGTGAGCCAGATTTGGCACCCAGATTGTATTCTGAAACTTCTTAATAAATCAAACCCTTAGAAAGGTACACTGGTTTTCCTGCATTGGGTTTTTCGGGGACATTAATCCAAAAATAACGGTGTCATGTGTGTTCTTGTTTCTGTTTCCTTCAGTTGATGATCTGTAATGTGTTGAGCATGTACTTGTGTTTATTTTCAGTATTTACATGGTAAATAACTTGTTAATTAATCAGAACAAGTAGGAATGAATAAATCAGAAAGCACATGGACGGTTTCTAATTATTAGACTTAGAAACTTCAACACCTACACCCTTCACGGGATAGGTGGCATCGTCTCCAAGAATAATCTCCAAGTTTGTCTCCTTCTCTATCAGATTAGAGAGAGCTTTTGTGTATCCGGTGAAGTTCCTTGAGACACCACTATCAATTAGCCAATTCCCCACAGTGTCCGGAGGAGAGGAGTGAAGAGGGCCAATATAAGATAGTACTCATTTTTCTTATTGTTAACAACATTTGATTCTTCATACCTGGAGTTCCTTGCTTTCTTGGAGGCTTGACCATTTCCTTGATGTCCCGCATACCCTTTTCCTTTGCCATTGAACCTGCCATTCCCTTGATTGTTGTTGTTGAAATTGCCCCTGGAATGGTTGTGATTATCATCATGTGATGTGTCCCTTCTATTTGGACACTCCCTTGCATAGTGGCCAAAATTATTGCAAAAATGCACCTTCCCTTCCTTCCACCCTTAGATCTGGGCTTTCCATTGAAATGACCTTTAGACCCTGCATTATTTCTCCTTTTGGCATGAGGGGAGAAAGCAGTGGGATTGCCTCCATTTGAAGGCATTTCTTGCTCCACCATTCTTGTCTTTTCTTGAATGCATCTCGACATCAATTCTTCAAAGCGCGGAATTTGGTCATTATTGAGAATAGTGGTTCTAAATATATACCACTCTGGTGGGAGTCCTCCAAGGGTAGCGATAGTAATTTTCCTATTAGGAATAACCTCTCCAATTGATAGAAGATCATTCTTGATCTCAGTGATCCTTAAGAAGTATGATTGAATATCCACATCCTTGTCCTTCTTAATATCCTTCAATTTATTTTTGAGAAATAGAATTTGATTTGCATCACTAACCTTGAACATGCTGACCAATCTGTTGTAGATCTCCTTGGAGGTGTTCAAATCGGAGATGTCAGCCGCCAAACACTTATCAATGGAATCTCTAATAATCTTCTTCACTTTGACTTCAGCCTTGTTGTACTTGTTCTTTGTAGTGCATGAAGGAGGCGTAGGGATTTTACTCTTCACATAATCCAACACTTCTTGTTCTTCCAATGTCAAATCAAGTGGCATCTTCCATCTGTGATAGTCAGACTTTTCATGGAGTTGTCTTCAGTCAAGAAGTGGGATGAGGAACCCATTGAGCCTTTGTCCTTGTCCAACTGTCTTAAGTGATTTCTTTTTCACTCTTGCTTGGGCCTTGTCTTCACCTCAACTTTGATATCATGTTAATTTTTGGTACGTTCTTTACTTAAGAGCAATTTACTTCAATTTCTTAATTAGCCCAATATCAATATTTAGTTTAGCAATCATATCAACATGATAGTTAAATGCAGATAGAACATAAACATAAACAGTAGAAGACAAGCCAAGACAAGAGGATACAAGATGTGGCACCAGCCAGGGACAAACCCCAATGTGGGGAAGCCCTTGATCAATTCTTCTTATCATCTTCAATAGTTCAACAGAGAGAGATAGAACAAATTTACAAATCTAATAATTTATAACAGCAATAGTAAAGCCTAGACTAGAAAAGTCAACATTGATCAAATAGGATGGAAATCTTCCTCTCAGTAGCTCAATCAAGCCCAGTCAACTTCGGCCTTCAACATTAAGCTCAATCAGCCCAAAAACATTGCTCATAATTCTGATTTCATTAAGTTGTTGATTGTTGTTCTCGTTAGGGTACTTGTTACAACCCTAAACTCCCTTGGAAATCTCCAAACAGTCCCTAAGAGAGTTGTGGCATACCCTTGAGAAGCTCATCAATCTAGTTGCCCTCCACAAAACACTGTTGAACATTGTTTGCACTATTGTTTGCTGCACTCCTAGTCAGGGCACATCTTGCAGCCCTAGTTCCACCTCACAGTCAGCAAACAAGCCCTTGTAGGGTTGCGGTTAACCTTGGAGACCTTCCTCTCATGCCACACTGCCTCCTAAAGGTGTTGTCCACCCATGACAACCCTTAACATGACCTCTTGTTGTGTGCTATGGCCTGCAGCCTAGCACAACAACTTGTTGTAGCTTTTGGCCTTCACAAATGTCACCCAAACTATCCCAAACAATAGTGTTATCTTCCTTATGAACTCGGCCTAGCTGACTACACTTGCCAGCACCCAACCGCATGCATATCTAGCTCTATGCTGACCTATCTTCAATGAATTTCTTCTCCTTGTCGATGTGGCTTCCCTGCCTAGCAAACACACCTAAGCCCATGCCCTAGAGCAACTTCTTTCACCACATTGTCACCTACAACAAACCAAAATTCCCACGTTGTCCTTAAGCCTCCTTGTTGCGGCTAGGGCTTCCTCTTTGCTACGTCTAGGGCTTCTTCTTTGCTGCGTCTAGGACTTCTTCTTGCTATGGTTAAGGCTTGAGATCCTTCTTTCCACCAAGTCCTCCTTTGGAGAAGACATACCCAAACGAGTGGAGCGAGACATCACGAGATGATATGATGAAATAATGACTTAATGGTCTCCTATTTTTATATGCAACATCGAGGATGAGCTGGGGGTTAAAATACTTGTTTTGCTTGTTCACCGACCTTGACAATTTGTCAATAATACAAATAAATTCATATCTTCATTTTTACATGTTGGAATCGGATAATCTTTAGCTCAATCCTACACCTCTTAGAGAGAGGAATCCAGGAAAAATATCAGTTGTCATAAATAAGGTGACCACATGGAGTTTGGCCCTAATTGCCAATTTTAACATTGTGTCTTGTGTTTACCTAGTAGACATTGATGAGAAATGTTACTACATGAATATGTGAGTATGCTAACCTAATTATTGATGCTCATGTTTGTGAACTGTAGGGTTTGTAACAAAGCCCTAGTAGAGATTAATATTCTAGGATATGATCATATTGTTTTACAATATGATTCAGTTTTGATAATAAAATCTATGGTTTGCAACAATTTGCAACAATCCCTAGTAGAGTCTAATATTGTTGAAACCTTAGATGCATGATAGGATTGTTATTCACTACTAATATCTAAGGCTTTGTGTCTCGAAGATGGAGTCTAGGGTTTGCAATAATTCATGGTAGAGTCTGTCATCTATCTTTGAAATTAATATTGAGGCCCTAGATATAATGAGACCGATATCTTGATTGAATTGCTTTAAGTTTTGATGATGTAGCCTAGAAGTTGTGTAAATTTTGTTGATTATAAACCTAACTAAGTTTAGGTATTTGACAGCTAAAGTATTTGATTATTTTGATGCTTCCATTATATTGACATAACTTTGATATAGTCAACATCATGCCTCTGTTTATGTATTTGGTTGTACTTGTCGTTGAAGATTTGCAGGTAAATAATCTTCAAGATATTCATAAGTTCAAGATGACAATGATGAGCATGAAGATGATCAAGATAACCTTGATGTTGTAAAGAGGAATCATGGTTAGTAGAAAAGAGTACATCTCCCCAATTAAGAGGTAGGGCATATTACGATAGTTATGATACCTTGAAGAAGAAATTGGAGAATGAATGAAAGTACTACAATGTATTGAGGATGTTTTGATGTTGCTAAAGAAATGAAAGAAGAAAAGCTTTCGGCTAGTTGCATATGAATAACTTGATATAAGTGGCATCAAGAAGATTGAGGACCTTGAAGGTTTGTGTTTATTTATATATGTATATTTGAAAGTTTACTACTGATTGGGGTTTGTGTTTGAATAGGTAAATCTCTCCATAAACAAGGATGAACACTTAGTAAGCATGCTCAAACAAATCGATATATTTAGTTTATTAGGGAGAGATGAAGCATCTAATGGTGGACGTTTGGGAGGACATCAGGTCGGCCTATGTATTGATGTCTAGATCCCGAAGAGGGAGGGTAGTGTTGGTCTTGGAGCTCTAACCTTGGATACACGCCTAGATCCTTGGGTTGACAGTTAGTTAGTAAGCCTGATGGTACCTAGACTAGCTGAAATCTTTAGTCCATCTTAATCCCACCAGGATAGATTACCCTGGTTAGGAATCTAGTCTATAGCACTGAGTGTGCTAGAACTCTCCGTAATTCATTTTGGAGATCTACCATGTACCTATATAAATATAGGTAATTATGAATACCTCACTAATTAAGAGGGAGTGTTGAAGCTACATCGAAGATGTGAAGCTGCATCAACGTTGTGAAGTTACATCGAGGTCGAAACTGTGATGTTGCATCGAAGCTTTGAAGTTGCATCAAAGTCGAAGGTGTGAAGCTGGAGCTACTAAAGTTGCTAGATCGACACTGCAGTCCTAAAGCTAGGTCGAATTTCAGAAGCTGGGGGTCGAAATTCTAGGTTGAAGCTGCATTTGAGAAGATGGAACTTGGTAACTTTGGAAGAGATCATCTATCAGAAGGAAGATTTGACTTGGTGGAGAAGGAAGATCTTTTGGTCTAGGGTCTTGGTCTATCTCATTTGAAAAACTGAAGGAAGAGTTCTTGACTAGGTTTTCCCCTATATATGGCTTTCGCCCTGGCTGTGCGCCCACATATGGTGTCCTTGATCTTCGTGATTTGGTTTTGGTAATTGTTTGATGAACTAAGATAAAAGACGAACATAAGGAAGATAATAATAGCTCAAAGAAATCACAAGTAATTATCAACAAGAGAAAATCTTTCAGCCTTTCTGATCTTCAAAGATTGTGGATATCGATGATCTTAATGGGGTCCAGCTCACTATATATTGGAGCAACTCGACTCATTTAGAACCATATCTCACATAACTTCGAATTGCAATAGCTGGGAGCAGAAAAAGTGTGAAGTTCAAGAAGGAAGTTGGAATCGAAGTTTTTGGGTCTCTCTCTCTCTCTCTCATGTGCAACGAAATTCTAAAATTGCATTGAAGTTGGGACACTGCATCAAAGATGTGAAGCTGCATCAAAGTTGTGAAGCTACATCAAAGCTGTGAAATTGCATTAAAGTCAAAACTGTGACGCTACTTTGAAGTTGCTTCAAGGACGACGGTGTGAAGCTGCTAGGCTGGAGCTACTGAAGTTGCTAGATGGAAACTACACTCCTAAAGTTGGGCCGAAGCTCTGAAGTTGGGGGTAGAAATTCTAGGTTGAAGCTACATTTGAGAAGCTGCCACTTGGTAACTTTGCAAGAGATCATCTATCAAAAGGAAAAGCTGACTTGGTGGAGAAGGAAGCTCTGTTGGTTTAGGGTCTTGGTCTATCTCATTTGAATTACTGAAGGAAGAGTTCTTGACTGGGTTTTCCCTTATATATGAGTTTTGCGTTGGCTGTGCGCCTACATATGGTGTCCTTGATGTTCGTGTTTTGGTTTTGGTAATTGTTTGATGAACTAAGATAAAATAAGAACATAAGAAAGATAATAATAGCTCAAAGAAATCACAAGTAATTATCAACAAGAGAAAATCTTTCTTCCTCTCCGCTTTTCCAAAATTGTGGATATCGATCATCTTAATGGGGTCCATGTATATGAAGCAACCAAAATGGTAGGCATCAGTGTCTACCACTTGTGTTAATGACCTTATGTAAATGTCACACTAGATGTTTTCCCATCGTGTTCCATCATTTCTTTACCTCGCAATAAGCATATGAAATTTCCGCAACAGCTATAACAAGAAAGTGAAATGCTACCTTGTAAAACATGCTAACTTTATTCGAGTGTGTTGTACTGCAAGCATGGAAAATCACATCCTGAGAAATTACACCTCTAAGAGTTATACTGGTGAATTAGCAAATATCCAACACCTGATAGAATCGTAACCTCAAAAGTATTGACTACATGTTCATAGATAAAGGTATTTTAAATTTACATAAAAAATTCACCAAACCCAGGATAAATACAAGGGACACAGAATTGCCCTAACCAGATTTCTGATGCCAAATAGAGGTTGTCCTTTCAAAGAAGTCATTTTTTGATAAGCATGGCACTTGGAATTTCACATATTAAAATATCTTTCCGGAATATATAAACAATTAAAATACTAGAGAACACAGAGTAGATGGACATCCTCATATATATATATATATTATTATGCTCTACATGAACCGTACCATGTATTGAGCAAGCTCAGTTGCTGTCTCAAGATCACTGCTTGCACCAGTTGTAATATACTCTTGACCAAATATCAGCTCCTCTGCAACTCGTCCGCCCATACAAACATCAAGTCGTGCTAATAATTGCGTTTTATTAACAGATGTTTCATCCTTGTCAGGCAGCTGTGTAACCATCCCAAGTGCACTCCCTCGAGGAGTGATTGTAGCCTTGTGTATAGGGTTTGCACCTACAGTATTAAATGCAACAACTGCATGTCCACTCTCATGGTATGCAGTGAGCTGCAGGTTTACAAGCCTCTTAGTATGTGGATAAAAATTGATGCTGAACTTGTAAATAATTTTATCTGAGTAATAACACTATCATACTATCCAAGATTGATCCTTTTATTATCAACAAAGCTACGATAAACCACATGTTTATCAATATTTGAATCATTCTTGAAAGTCAGACTTATTTTGGTTTACCTTTTTCGACTCCTCTGATAGGAACATCAACTTCCGTTCTGTTCCCATCATTATTCTATCCTTCGCAAATTCCAGATGTTTGGCAGACAACTTCTCACTGCCATCAACTGCTGCCTTGATGGCCGCAATGTTGACAAGGTTTGCCAAATCTGTACGACACAACAAATGAGGAAACAAATGTTAATATGTTGTATGCCAGAAACCTAACTGAAACAAATCTATAAGAACACATGTTATACACAGAAATGTCAAATAACAGTTTGAATTTCTCAGCCCAGAATTGACATCTATTCTTGCATCATAACGTGAGTGGAAAGACTGAAATGAGTAGACTAAACTAAATTATAGAAAACCAAACATACCTGCACCATTGAAACCAGGTGTACCACGAGAAAGGGCTTTCACATTCACATCTTCAGCCAGAGGCTTATTTTGCAAATAAAGCTCTAAAATTTCCTGTCTACCACGAACATCTGGACTCGGAACCACAATCTGCAGAGAGAAATACTATCATACTTATGGACCATTTTGAAATAAGCAAATAGGAGATCAAAGTGACAAAACATCGATGTGACATGAAATACATGAGACATTCAAAGCTGAGAAGGTCATATTTTCAAATTATGCAACTATAACAACATAGCAAGCAATCCAAAAAGAGCAGTGCAGAAATAATACCATATAGAGAGCTTTATAAGAGACTGACCATAAACTTTCGTTATGGGTCTTTCCTCTGTATGAGGATCCACTAATCAAAATCCATATATCAAGATGATCAACACAAAGAAATATCAGTTGTTTGTGTGTGTGTGTGTGTGTATATATATATAGTCCATTCAGTTTACCTCGGATGGTAAGGAGGAATTATTGTTATCCTCCTCACTCAGGTTCAATTCCCACAAGTGACATGCTGAGCTCATATCGGGTATACTGTTGTAATGGCTTTGAAGTTTGAGGCTTGTTGAACGGCCTAGAGCTGTGAAGAATATCTTAACCTTGCCTACGGGCTGGAGGGTGGGGTGCTTGGTTACATAGAGAATATATATTTATATATTCTCTGTATATATGGAGTTAAAAGCCACCCAATAAAAGGGATAGTAAGCACAATTCAGACAATTCAGCAATCAGTTGTCACATAAAGAGGAATTCCACTTTCTTGTGTGTTGTCTGGCATTTCATTCTGCCCCATCATCAGAAGGACAAGTAGGACTTTAGAATCTTAGATTGAAGCAAATGAGGTTGTCAAACATTTAATTCAAAGGAGTTTCACAGATTGAAATGACTCAAAAATGGGAACAAATAAGAAACTATTTCACTAGCATCCTATTCTCACTCACAAGGCATTTCCTCAAAATCCATTTGGGGCACTTATCAGAGATGGTTCACAGGTACATTATGGGATGGACTGGTTGGTCAGTCAATTATTTGGCATTGTCTGCTTCATGGGTGCTATTCAGACTTGGCACATGGTCACAAGCTGTTATTGTTCAAGGGTTGAATTGGCACATGATCACATCTTGCTGTTGTTCAGGGGTTCATGGTTGTACAGCTTTTCAGTGGCAACAGGTGCCCCATACTTGCAAATTCATTGAAGCATATACAACAGGAAGTTGAAGACTCTCAAAGGGTGTTGTCAGAGTAGTGTCATTTCAGTAACTTGAATTCCAAATTCACATTCTTGAAACAGTCCATTTCTTGAAAGTCATATTTTCCGTATGTAATCATATTTTTGGCTACCCTTTATGGAGATACGCAAGAGAATCAAATTTGAGGGAAATCAGGGATACTTCTACTTTGAGAAAAAATAATATTTATAACAGATTTATATTTTTATAAATTTAGTCGGAATGGCACGATCCTGACACTTTTGGGAACGCAATATAGATAAATGCTTATGGTTGGAATTTCAGCCAATTTTGAGCACATGTAACTTTTGGTCTATTTTTAGCAGGATGGTTATATTTTGGGGGACCTAGTATGGCATATCAACTTTCAAGCCTTTCTGAGAAGTCTGATTTTCCTTAGTTCAAATCCATTTTTGGAGGTTTCTAGAGCATTCTTTGTGGGTCCTGTTACCACCTCCCCTCTCCACTCCCCCCAACCCATGTATGGGTAACCCTAGGAGAAATTTTCTCCTCTTATGCAGTTTGTTAAGCCAACAGCCCTAACATGATCCACAGATACCGAGCCTCAGATACCTCTCATCCACTCCCCAGATAGTGCATTCATTCATCTAGGTTGCTCATTCAAAAAAGGTGGATCATATATTGTAAGGTACATTAACCATTTTTGTATTCAATCCTTTCATGTAATGATCAAAGGAATTCTAATATCAATCACAGGTTGAGCTGGATGATAGACCGTTATTGGCTGTATACAAGTTCCCTTGCTTCACCTTGGTGGCTATCACTTGCCTCATGTCCAGCATGCCCTTCCATAGGGCTTTCTTTCACTATCTAGGAGGGGCACAAATAGGAGGCTTTGATGATGGTAGCATTCCATGTTATCCATAATATTTGTCATCATTCCCCAGCTTTGCTGTCCCATATTTTGATTAGTTTTGTTAGTTACTTGTGCCAGTTCACAGTTGCCCTTATCCTATGAGAAGAAGGGGTTGTATATACCCAAGGTTGATGCCATTGTAAGAAAAGAAAGAGCGTGAGCCAAATATCAAAACGCAAAAGAATGGCAAGGGTCAAAGAAAGAAAAAGCCACGTTATGGATTGAGCTCTACCCCCTTTTATACATCCACTTGACCCTGAGAGTATCCATGCATATCATGCCTATCAAAGTAAAAGGACATCACCATGAACATCCCTGCCTTTATGAAGCAATAATCTGCTCATAACTAAAACGGGTTATCTCCTATGTTGCCAGGAAACGTGGGTGCGGGGACGGGGACGGGGACAGCATTTTTGGAAACAGGGTGTGTGGGTTCGTCGTGTAATATAATAATATTAAATTTTAATA